>JBCAUG010714535.1:0-27459 GCA_038406175.1 Haplosyllis leylae | reverse complement strand
TTGTCGCACGCAGTTAACAGCCCTGCTAGGTTAGAGTTGCCCACACGAATCTTGTCGTCACCGCGAGGGACTTCGACGTGTCGCAGTCCCTGGACCGCAATTCTTCCCCAACCCCGGTCGTCCACGAATGTCGTGTCCGACCCGCGACACATGTACTTTTTCAATACAATTTTTATCCGCATACAGGTGCAGGTAATTGTGGAAAGTTTGTAAGGTAAATAACAAAATATAAAAGCATTATTAAATTCAAAATACTCTGAATTAATTGTGGCATACCTCCTTAACAATTGTGAAGTCGTTACATAACGATATTCTTTATTTTACTGCAGGCTTGTGGGGAATCCTGAACAATGCTGGCATCTCTGGAAGCATCGGTCCTTCGGATTGGCTGAGGTCTGAGGATTATCACAAGGTGGTTGCAGTTAATCTTTTAGGATTAATAGACGTTACTCACACATTTATGCCATTAATTAAGAAAACTAATGGCAGAATTGTGAACACTGGTAAGCCACAACATGAAAACTTTGAAAAAGCGCAGCTCTCAAAAAAGACATGCTTTCAAGTAAGACATTAAATTCATGATTGCCCATTTAATCTAGATCTATAAACTTGCAAATAAATTATTTTACAAAACTGATTTACAAAATGTGAAAACCAATTCAAGATTTCGACACAATTGTTAGTTCTGAAATTTTTCTGGAGATGGAGTCTTTAAACATGTGTATTCATCTCCATGGTGATTGGGACAGTTGACAGATTGAGGTCAGGTCTGAATAGAGAAATTGTTATCAATTGATTACCACACAAAAGGTGGTGAACACAAGTGAAGATAAAAGTATGTACATTTTTTGTCACCCTATGCTCTAGAAAAAGTATTTCTTATTGATAAAACAGTCAGGCAGTCCATGCTTTAATGAAAGCTTTTATATGAACATGAATCTTCCTCAATATGTTTTGACTGTTGCCAATCTTTTTGAATACAAAACAAACATTGTATCAAAAGAATTTGATATTCTTTGTTTCACTTCTATACTCTGTATCTTTTTAAGTTGTAGATGTCCTCACTAGTAAAGGGCATTTTTTCTGAAATAAATTAATAGCGAAAATTTGATTTGCGTTCATTTTGCAGCAAGTGTATTTGGTCGTCACGCATTGCAAGGAGCAGCACCATACACCATCTCTAAGTATGGGGTTGAAGCATATTCTGACTGCCTGAGGTAAAATATGTTCTTTAGAAACTGACTCGAGTCAGTTTTGAAGTTTTAAATATTTTTTGAAATGTAAAAATAAAACTAATCCTCGTATGATTTATTTTTGAGACGGGAGATGAAACCATTCAAGGTGTCAGTACATATCATAGAGCCGGGATTCCACAACACTAATATGGTGCGCAGCATAAACGATTCCGTCCGTGCAACGTTCAACCAATCATCACAACAAGTTAAAGAGGAATATGGAGAAAAATTCGTTGAGGACGGCAAGTATACCGTGCAATGTGCTGTGGGTCGGTCCAATAATTGTCAATCAACCATTTAAGAGTCAGAACTGTAGCTGACCCAGGGGTGTCCTCGTTTTCAGCATTTTTCTTCAAACCGTGCAACAGGTTTAAATGTGATCTTTTGTTCTAACCGTGCAAGCCCGTAAGTGACAATGTTAAAGTTCTGCACGGTTTGGCAGAATTTGGATACCTATTTTGTGATCTTGCACGGTTTGATAAAAAATTCCTGAAAACGAGCACACCCCAGGATTTTGAGCCTTTTTTGTTCTTAAAAACTGACAGTGATAATGGAAAAAAGGCTTTCAGGAAATGTTCTCTTTACTTGGTATTGGTGAACGTTCAAATTGTTATATTGCAGCGATTGAGGCCTTCGTGAACACCATGGTATCAGGCTTAATATCAGAAGATATAACGCCTGTGGTGGATGCGTACACACATGCTTTGACGGCGGTGTATCCTCGTGCCAGATACGTTGTCGGAAAAGATGCTAAATATCTTTGGCTAACGCTGCAGGCTCTTCCCGAGTTTCTGGGAGACTTTTTTATTGAATTATTGGCAACAATGAATGGTGTAAAACCAACCCCAGCTGCTTGCAAGAAGTAGTGAATAAAACAAGTTAATGTGCAAAAGATAAATCTTGCAGGGTGAAACAAAAATACTGTGCTATTTTTATTTGCATTTTCTTTCTCATAAACTTTTTCAGCTCAAAATTGTGGTTTGTATTTCCGGAATGTTTTTGACAAGAAAGGTTGTGTATTCATTTACACTATACTTGAGGTTCCGTACAGCAAAGAAACCTTAATCACGACTAACTTTCTCTCAACTTCGCGGCAGATTCCGTTTCTAAAAATGTTAATTAATTCTATGTCTACTTAAAATAAAACCCTGATTCAACGAATGCTTGCAATAAAATCTTTATGACTATTGTTTATTGCCATAATTTGTTAATTGACAGGATTAGCACATTTGTTTATATCACTTGAGTTTTCCTTAAGTAGAGATGAATTCTGTAGATACTAGTGAATTATGAGGAAACAAAAAAATGCAGCAACAAAATGTTACCCCCACTATGAAGTGAATCCAGAACCTCTGACTTTACTGTCTCAGCTTTAAGTCTCAGCCCTTTAGATCCCTATATATTCATGATCTGTTGATCATTGGACTTATATTTTTTTGGAATCAATAGAGCATGAATAGATTTATGTAGGGATCTAAAGGTCTGAAACTTCCAGCAAATAGGGGAATTAGCTCAGATAGTAGCATGCAGGGCAGTAAAGGCAGAGGTCCTGGGTTCACTTCCCAGTGCGGTTAACATTTTGCTACTGGATTTTTTTTTAATTTCTCATGATTTCGTAGAATCTACAGAATGCATCTCTATTTAGGGAAAACGCGACTGTGTCTGACACGTATGTGTTCAGATTGTATAGTTTTGATCATCAAGCGAGAGATATGGAAGCTTGAATGTCGGTTTTAAGGCGGTAACGCGTGTGTCAAGGGTGCTGCAGCTTGAGATGATTTGGAAAGCAGGCAGTCAATTGTAGAAAATCGTAATAACCAGTGTGTTTATCCAGAAAAGTATCAATTAATGAAAATGATGATTGCCACTATTCCAAAGTTATTTTGTAACTTAGTGGAAAAATTCATCAGCTGATAATGAACTACTGAGAATTAATGCATGAATTCAATGGAAAATCAACAAAAATATTTCTTTGAAGACAAGCGTTTGGTATTTTCCTTCTTGTGCACTATGCGTTTGCTAGCAGGAAATACTTGAAGACATACCTTGAATATCTGACTAGCATTCTGTTCCACTGCAATATTTTTGTTCTACTTCCAAAAAGCATACATTAAGCAGTGTTTTCAGATTTTCCCCTATCGTTCAATACGAGACAGGATAATAGCCTATTTATCTTAAAAGATTTTTTACCAATATTTAAAGTTCGAGGCTCTTTGTTTAAAGTTTAAAACATTCTGAGTGCACGTTATCATATTATAAAGTTATGATCTGGTGCAGTTTAGAAAGTAACATTGGTGAACTCATGATGATAGTGGTCAATTGACGATTTAATTTGACGGTGAAGTGATCGAATTTCCTGGTAATGCCAAGAATAATTTTTAAGATCAAAATATAACCTTATAGTTACTGACCTTACGAAATGATTCTTTTGGGTCATAAGTGGTATGATAGCATTACAGTATTATATATTTACTTGTGAGATTGTAATCTAAAAAAACCGACAAACAGTTATTTTTTTAGTTCTTTTCCACGAAAAAATTAACCGTTGTACCGTAGTCCAAATGTATTGAATGATCTACTTTTTATCCCATTTGCCGTTATAACTTCACAGTTTGTAAGGACTAATTCCAGAACGCAGTCTTTATCTGTGTTAACCGGTAAACCTTACTAAGGTTTACTTTAATATTTATACCTGATTTAGGATATTAAAAATTCTTACTGCGCATCATAAAAGTTTAGATCTCAACAATTTGCTGACACACCAAGTTGTGTTAAAACTTCTCGAAAGGATCCGTGGCGAATGTAATTTTTTTATTACCAATTAAAAACTTGTATCACAGAAAATGGAAGTCCTGATAGCTTGTTCCTATTTGTTGGTGTTGTACATTATGTACAGATTGATAGACTACCTGCTGTACCTTCCCAGAATATACAATCCACCGGAATCTCTTTACATTCTGGTGACGGGATGTGATACTGGATTTGGTAATGCTGCAGCTAAGCGTCTGGATGGAATGGGATGTCACGTGATTGTAGGATGTCTGACAGAAGCAGGAGAAACCGATTTAAGAAAATCTTGTTCAGAAAAGTTGAAAACAATTCAGATGGATGTTTCTAAGAAGGAAAGTGTACAGAAGGCGTTTGAGTTTGTAACCAACTCTCTGCCCACTGAATCAGGTAGGTTTCATAAACCACAGCTTAGGCGTAACTTTCTGGGAGATTGATAAGAATTTTTTTCTATTGTGCATGCGAGGAAGTTGAAAGATTCCATGCATTGGTAAAACAAACTCCTGTTTATGCATTATCAGGATACAAAATGACTCGAATAAAGAATTGTCGGTTGAGAAGTGTGAGACACACCAAATTTATGCAACAAATGGTTTAAAGTATTTATGATTTAAGAGTGCTGCTTAATAACTTTGAACGTGTATTCCATTTTTTCAGGGTTGTGGGGAATTATAAACAATGCAGGGGTTTTTGGACATGATGGTCCTGAAGACTGGAGAAATATGGAGGACTACTACAAAGTGAATGCTGTTAATCTATTTGGACTAATTGATGTCACAAAGACTTTTCTGCCCCTTGTGAAGAAAGCTAAGGGTAGAGTTGTAAATACAGGTAGAATGTTCATAATTTTAATATTATGTCTCATTAAATTGCGTGCCGATGTCAACTATTCCATTTTAGGTTCTGATAAAAGTTTTCTTTACAATGTCATCTTTTAGCTAGTATAGCTGGTAGAGTTGCTGTTGTTGGAGCGCCATACTCAGTCAGCAAATTTGGAGTTGAAGCGTTTTCGGACTGCATGAGGTACTCAATTTTGCGCTATAGTTTGTATTGCTTTGTGTATTGTATGTCACTATCAAATTGTTGATTCCCATAAAATGTTCAACATCAACAGAAAAAATGTTAATTGAAAGTGATTTTTGCAGAAGAGAAATGAAAAAATTTGGCGTATCCTTCCACTTGATTGAACCTGGATTTTTCAAAACAAATATTGTGAAAATGGATCAAAGAAGAATAAACGCCGTTTGGAATGTTTACAAGGGGCTTCCACTGTCAACCAAGGATGAATATGGAGAAGAATTCACAAAACAGCGTAAGTTTTTTCGAAAAGAAACTTTATAAAAAAATTATAGAGACATATTTTGAAGGTTGGAGAATGTGCTGCATAACGTGTCTTTCTTCGATTTAATAAAATGTCCCTCATAACTAATAAATTTCGCAAACGCAAAAGTGATGGTCATTACCATTTGATATTAGATATTAATTGACATGGATATATATATAATTATATATTGTTGAAATTAGTGACCTCATTTCATTTGAAGTAACAAATTTCGCAAGTAAAATGTACCCATATTTTTTTTTTTGGAATAAGCGAAACTTTAAAACATTTCCATGAGCAGCAAGCAATCAACAACACTATTACCAGTTAAGCCATCACAAATCCATAACATTCACAAAGACATTTTTTCTCTTGTTGCTAGTCATGACCATTCCCTTTACCTTGCAAGGAACTTTACCATGAGATCATCCAGACACTCGGTTTGCAGCCAAACCCTACTCACCCTCTTTCCTATGTTTACAGCTAGCCTCATGCTAGGAAGAGCATGACCTCCAAGCAAGTCATGAAAATACAATTTAACATGTAACCTGCAAAGATTATCTTTAAGTTAGATATTACAGATCTTTCATTTTTTATGATACTACTTTTGGTCATGAATACTGTTCATGCTGGTTTGATTAATTTTCTACCAGAATAACTAGATGTCTAGGTTTGAGACTTGTTCTAGCTTCACATGTTTCACTGCAATGGAAGCACCAGTAGCTATCTTAAAACTGGCTTGAACTTTTTGAACTTGAACACTCCAATTGAGTAGATGGAAAAAATAGCCCTGTGACAGGCTGAGGTGGTTTAAATTATATGTCTGTGTCAAAATGTAAAAAAAGATGTCAAGTTGTCAAGAAGATGTCAACAGATATCAAATTGTCAAAAAGATGTCAAATGTCAAAAAATCAACCATGTGGACTATGGAGTAGGTTCACACAAAAAAATCTGAGTCAGCCACCACTGAGCACAGAGGCAGGGCTTAGCTGTAAACATGTTGGTGGCCATTATACTTTCACTTCAGAAATTCAAATGGCCCCTATTCCTTTAATAAGCAATATTTCAAGACAGCCTTCTGGCTATTAGTAGACAATAATGATGCCTTTCATATGCTTGGGTAGGCCACCCAACTCCATCTAGAAGCACCCAAACTAGGGCAGGCTCATTCAACATCTCCATGTCTCAGCATGTCCTTGTCCTAGATCTAGATGAATTTTTCAAATATTTGAAAAATGGCCAGTGACCCTCCTAATTAACATAAATTATCACAATTTATGATAGAGAATGTCCAGTAAATTTTTGGGAATGATCCATGCAGTATTAGCCAAGATACATGGTGTAGTACATGGGCCATGTATCTCCCCCATGCCCCACACCTAGATCTACTAGGTATTGGCCAAAATGTCATTGCAACAGCTAGAGAACATTGTTACCTCTGCCTCTGTTGAAAATAATTTAAATCAGTCAATGCTACATGCCATTAAACTGTACATTCTCTGAAATATGCCCCGTTTCTGCCCTGGTATATATTTTCCAATTTTGACATTACATACCCCTAGAGAAACATTATGCAACAGGTTAAGGGTATAGTGTTGTGAAACTGAGGAGATAGAGGCAAACCAAGAATACATCTGGCTTGTGATGGCCAGAGGAATGTTAGCTTGTCTGCAGCCACCTCCTCAGAAGGTTCCACATAATCCCCATACATTGATCACACATCCTTCTGTTCACCCCCTTAGGAAGTATCCGATCACAGTCCCCGTGTCACATGTACTCACAGCAATAGCCAATGAGCTGATTGCATGACCCAGACCACCAACCACAGCATGACATGTCAGTGTATATTCTACTCACCCCTTCAGACCTCTACAACAATAACTACTAGTCCAATTGTGTTGAGACTAGTACAAACATTAGTTAGTTTGTTTCAGTACCTGCACTAACCACCAAAGGTTCTAAATGGTTCCAGGCCTTTCCCAAGTTGCCACCCCCTCATGGGTACTACTTTGTGTAGTAACACTGATATTCTGGTGACAAGGTTTTAAGTATAAAAGGGTGGTGCGCCCTATGAAAGTAGGACCTCCAGAAATGCCACCAGACTGTTCAGTGTCATAATAGGAAACAGCAGGAACTTCTCAGGTATCTATGAGGAGATGAACTGGTTCTTTCCTCATGATCTTCCAAATTGCATTTCTGATGTTTTGGCAATACTTTTAGATCCTGAGGAGGTGAAGAGCCAAAACAACTCCTCATGCACAACTTGTTATTTAAATGTCATTTCAATAGTTTTATGAAGTCTGTACAAGTAAATGTGAGAAGTTAACTTAAATTCCATATTTATATCATTGTATTTATGAATGTATTTGCTTACAGAGTTTCTTAGCTGCACTTGAGCAACTACACTTTAGAACCTGTGTTTGAACTACTTTCACTATGAGCTGTATTTACACTGCATTTAAACCTGTACTTGAAGCTGTATGTGAACTGCACTTTAGACTTCAGACTGTGTGATCTCCTCGAGATCTCCTCAAATATGCGCCTGCACATGCTGTCTGCGAACTGTGTTATTATTAACTTTCCAACCCCTCACATTGTGAATGTATATTCATTGGACTTACAAAGGAACTATTGGGTTATCAATGTCACTTCTTCAAACTTTGATTGTTGTTCTGTGTTAACCAGTCTCAGGAGTAACAATAAAGACTGTCCATAAGCTGAGTGTTTGTATTCTTCATCATGTGGAAAACCACCTCCTTAGAAGTCTACCCCCTCACCCAGTAGTACAGTCAGCAACTCCTTCTTCACCAATAGGCCCAGTGCATGAACTAACACCCATGAATAACTGCTGTCACCCCCTGAGATTAAACAACTCTTGCTCTCCTCACTGACTAGGTGGACATTCAATTCTGACTGGGTTGAGTTTAGTACAATAAACCAAGTAATTGTAATATTGGTGACAAGTGGAACAAAGATGAGATGGGGTAGAATTAATTGGCACCTTTGTAGTCATTCATTTAAGATGTAGTACTCAGATTAAATGCACAAAGGTGGAAAATGAAAAGAGCACCGCATTGGTCATCAAATTAATAAGTAATTGCACTGTATTACCCCGTTGAAAGTTCCTACTGAAACTAATCTATTTTCCATTAAATGGGGAACTTCTCTAAAGCTAAAAGGCTAGTACTACAAATGAAAATATTTGTTCTGTTGCATACTCTGCTACGCACTCGAAAATAAGGTGTTTGGTATTAGTTTTTAGGGTTTAACTGACATATACAAGGCACATTTAGGGAGAAAAAAACTCATGAATTTTTATCAAGATGGAAAATAGAAATTACTTATTCCCTGGAATTTTACTTGGAGGATGACAAAGACATTTCGTTTGCCTGACCAAATTTGTTCTTAATTAAAACCTTACTGGTTCTATCTATGCATTTCAAACAGGAAATGAAAGTTAATTTAGACTATTTTTAACACAGCTTGAAAAATCCAATAATAATAGACGAGAACTTTTTGAGTGATATTAGAAAGAAAGAAATACACTCAATTCCCATTAGATTTAAATACGTAACTTATAAGTTAACCACCGAAATAACGAAGATGATATAATGAACGGAATGTGCCAAGTTATGGAAAAGTAGAATGAAACAAGACAAAGAGAAATGAACCGAGGAGGAAATTAATTCCAGTTATATCCTAGTTTGTGAAAAATGGTTAGTATTACATAATTGTCTGAAAGAAGAGCTGAAATTATCCACCCTGAGGAAGCATCAGTAATTTCTGACTAAAATGGCAATATCTGTAATTTCTTACCCATTACAGTCAATATATGGATTTTGCAGAAATTTTTCCTTTGAAAAATGAGCAAATATCACCAACATCTCAGAATCCACTTTTAAAATTATGACATAGTGTATAGTTTTAAAGGTTAGTTTGTTAGGATTTTTTCAAAAAAAATCTTTGATGGTAATTTTGCAAGGAATGGAAGAAAATTTAAATTTAACTTGACTATGCCTATTTTAGACTAAACATTTATCAGTAAGTTGTGACTACTGAGCACAAACTAGTTTAGATAAGTAATTTTTGATCCCTGGTCCGAATTTATTGAACAAAATTAAGTAGTCAGATTTATTGAATTCATGTACATAAGTATTTCAGAGTCTGAGACTGTTTTATTTAAAATTTTAAAAATAACTTAAAAACTTGAAATATGGCTATATCACTTGGATTATGTCACAAATATACATTTTTGTTTCAAGGAATTTGTTTGATAAGTCCACTAGTACAAGCTGCATGGGTAAAAATTACGGATGTTCCTTCAGTTTTATTGTGTGACGCTTTGGGTCAAGTCCAACCAAATGCTACAAAATTTCAGACGGTATCGAGAAGAAACTAACTTTATTAAACATTGCAGGTTAAAAGCAACGGTATTTGCAATAGTCTTTTCTGTTTATTCCACGGGTGTTGCAAAACAAAACCCACTTCAACACAACATATGACCAATCTGTTAGACCTATTAAATTCTACTGGGAAAACTCTCTAAACGTTTCTAAGTAGTCTATTGTTCTTTCGTTATAACCTCTGTAATTTTACTCACTGCAGTATACTCCATAGTAAAAATTTGGTCTTCTGAAGCATCTGCACTCAACTCTGTTACCTTTGTGTCTGACGCACAGACCATGTATACAGAGTGATGGCCAGCATGAGCCCTCATAGGTTTCGTTATTGGGCACTGTTAAGATCCACAGTTCGATTTGAAAGTCACCGTCTGAATCTGCCAACAGCGCAGATTTTAAAATGATTTCTTGGTATTCTTATCACATTATCATAAAAGAGGTTTCTGTTGAAATCTATTTTTCTGTAGTCTACATTTACCAAAAGTGCTTAATTTATTCCCTTTATTTGGCTTCTGTGCTTCAATTATTAAAGAACTTAAAACAGAAGAATGTCTTTCCCTTGCAAAAGCATTACAAATCCGTCTAGCACACAGAAGAATATTTAAGGTAGTTCTTTGGGACTAGCCATTCAAAGATTTAACATTAGTCGTTTGTTGAGAAGAATGTCCTGAGAGATTTGTGAAATCTTAAACAACATTCGCCAGCCAATTAATGAGTAGTCACCACAAAGAGGACCCAAACTTACATTGAAATCAATGGCAAACTTAATTTTTCTCAAATTTGACATGGTGAAACGTTTTGAGACTTTACACACTGTTTCAAAATATGAAAAGGAATACACTTTATTGCAGGGTACCACACGTGCCTGAGCACGCACAGGGAGGGCTCCGCCCACACTCTATAGCCAAACCGGACCAGCCTATAGCTGTCTGGGATACACCCGTATATATAGAGTGCACCGCTAGTAGAGCCAGAGTGGAATAAATACACTTTCCAACGGCTCCTAGTTACTTTCTTTTACTTATGGAAGGTACGCCCAACGTGCACCATACATTATATCAGAATATTTGATGAAATACTCTCTTTCTCAAGTTCAGCATAGTGAAACTTCAAATGTGACATTCTCAAAGTCGACATGGTGACAATTTTTGAAACTTTATATACTGTTTCAGATGTGAAAAAGAATATATTTTAAAATATTTGAAGAAATTATTCTATTCGTAATTTATAGTTTTTGTCAAATTTAACGTGTTATCAAGTATCCCTAAAGGTTTTCATGGTCCACTGGCTGTAATAATGCATTTCAAACGGCCCATTGACCATGCTATTGATTTCAGATCAATTGGGTAAAACAGGTTGACAAGTGTTCAATGAGGTTTGGCTGTTTATACATTTTGTCAGTGAATACATGGCTTCGACGTCAGGACCCCAAAGAACTACCTGAAGAGCACACATTACTATCTAAAGTGGGGTTCCCGGGAATTTGACGTCTGTGACAAAAGTTAGAATTTCTGTCTGATATTTAATAGACGTCGTCAGTGCACGATACTATTCTGGGGTTTGAGGAGCCTTCTGAAAAAGTATGCCTACCAACATGCACCCCACTTCAACTACAGTAATTAGGTTTTTGTTATTTGACCTTTACCTGCCCTTGAAGCTGTGACTCGAACATTTCCAGCACGTTTCAATAGAAACATTTGCAGAAATAATGATATAATATATTACAATTTTGCTTGCTTGACTACCACTGAATTGCCTTAGTATGCAAATTAGATCCAAATGTCTAATGTTATAAGATCTATCTTTCTGGAATAAATATTTCAAAATTTGCAGCCCTCACCCTCACCTCACCAATAAAGCTTGCTCTTATTTCTGTAACGTTACTACCCGTTGCAGAAGCAAGGACGTCAAATATTACCTTTAACTTTCTGTCTAAAATGTATTTAATCCAAAATAAACTAAATGAATTTAGTTTTGATAGTTTTGCAATGAATGCTGCATTCTGAAGTTAGATTTTTATTACAACAATAAGATTACCCTTATTGGAGTTCTAGATGAGGAAAGCAACAGTTCTAACAGAGTAATAGGACACCTGAAGGACTCTTTAACTACGGAGACCTCTTTGATTATTAATGACTCCTGACTACTAGAACATGGGAATGGAAAATCTGCAGATTTATTGAGGTCAAGATTTTTGGTTAAGAGTAGAATTCTTACTTGGCAAGCAAAGATACTTTTAGCCAAAAGACAGACGAAATGAAAATATTTAATTCCCATGCATGCTGTTGTTAAAAGACATAGTACCGACTTCTGTGTGTACAACAATGCAGCACGTGACTAGTATATAAGAAGAATTATAAGAACAACAATTACCGAAGCCTATAATGTTCCTGGATTCGTATTCTGAAAAATGCACTGTTATAATAAGTAATTTAAATGTAATACTTTTGCCATGACATATATATAAACTACAGAGAATTTCTTTTCACTGTCACTGTCTAATTTTTTTGCACCCATCCCAACGTTTGTGTGCTCAAACATCAAGTTACACCAAACATCACTGGATCAGCGAAAAGTGAAGCAGGAGCAGCTTGCGCTCGTTTGCACAAGGCAACATCAAGTTTAATAGATCTATTTTTGTCATCATTAATGGGTTGCATGGAAACTAGTGTGGGCGCTTTTTGTCACCAGGAATGGGGTTCTGCACCCATTCATGACAGCAAGACAATGGGTTGCATTATTACAAAAATGATCTGACGATATGAAATGTCCATGTTAATTTTGTCAAGTACAAACGGTCTCTTTTGGATGGACACTTTCAACCTTCACATTACATTACATTACATTACATCACATTACATTACATCAACCTTCACATTTGTTGTTGAGACCGAAATCTGAAACAAAATTTACTTTCATTTCACACAACACAAAGTTAGAAAAAAACTGATGTGACTTTTTTCTGATCATTATTGTAAAAACAGCTAACTTGAATCTGAATTTACTTTAGGGCAGTCTTAGCTCTCCTAGTCATCGCTATGATTCCTTCAACATTTCCAGGTGAAGGACACAGCAACAATGACTTAAGTTAGCCTTTACATAAGTATAACGTTCCTGGTTCCAGTCAAAAGGATTTTTTACACCATCGAAATGGATAATGACAAAGATCACAAATCATATTACAGGTTGAGCACGCTTTATTCGCATTTGGTTAATCTAAAGTTGCCCTTAATTCACAGCTTTTGCTAAATCTTTGCCACTTTCCTATCATTTCAGGGTTAAAATGCATGGTTAATTTGAACGTGATTAATTTGAAGTTGTACTAGATCAAAGGCATTTCAAGCCTTCCTTAATTTGAAGTAACTGTAATTTGAAGTTTCAGTGGGTGTTAAATTGAAATTTTTTGTAATTTGAAGCTTTAAATTAAAGAATTTCTTTATTCAAAGACTTTGTATTAAACGTCACACTGTAATTCAAGTTGCATTGACTGTGCTGACATTCGAGCATTATAGTTTGTATGAACATTTCAAAGTATGTCATGAAAGTCGAGACAAACCAGTCCAAAATAAATACATACAACATATATATGCATGTGTAATGTCATGAGTGTGGAGACAGATGCATAGAGCAGACTGAGACAATTCCAATAATGCAAGCAGATTGAAAATCAGACCATTAGTAAGGAAGTTATAAGCAAAAACATTTCAAAGCATGTCATTAGAGTTGGGACAAAGAAAAATTGCCTTTAAGTACAACCATGAATATACATGGCTACACTTGTAAATTAAAGTAAGTCTGAGTTCAAATCAAAATATTAAATCAAAGGAAGCCACAATTCAAAGAATTAAATCAAAGTAAGTTTTAATATGAAGTTTTAAATCAAAGTAATTCCTAACTTAATGTTTCATACAAAGTTTATATTAGAGCACATAGTTTAGTTTTAATATGACGTTTTAAATCAAAGTAATTCCTAACTTAATGTTTCATGCAAAGTTTATATTAGAGCACATAGTTTAGTTCCAATTTCCGCTTAATTTGAAAGAAAACCTTGCTGATGAATGACTTCGAATTAACCGTGCCCGACCTGTAGTGTGTTACATGCGTTTATCCTTCATGGACCTACTTCACGGAGGGGACTTTTACTTACAGTTTATATTCCCTGTGCAGTACTGAAGATCATTTTAACATTTGAGCCTACGGAAAATCTATCTAATGTAAAAATGTTGCTGCACAAATAATTGTCCTTTGTGCTACTCTGAAAGTGAGCACTTAACGATTGAATTTTAATTATGATGACAAATGTTGGGAAGTACTATGACCCACAAGGTTTTTGTCATAGTCAAACCGGTGTAACTACAACACATGCGTGACCCAGATACAACAATCTTTAATTGGGAATGTGTGCGGTCCAACTTGTAGATCATTCACGCGCGTCAGCTCAATGACCGTGACTTTGGACAGAAATAGTTTATGCATTTTTCAACAGAACTTCTTTAGTTTGAAAAAGCTAGAATTGATTGTCGAACAAATGGAATTCGATGACTTGTGATCATACTCATGGAATAGTGATCTTCATTAGGCGATCAATTCCTAGGAGATCCAGAAATTTCGTATGTGCAGAAGATGTCATGTCAGCACTTTAAGGGTTATTGTACCTGTATTTACCCAGAGATTGAGAGATAATGGGTTGGACTCATTATCCACTAATAGTCTTGTTAGACTTGGGGTTAGTTTATATTAGCCTTCATCATGTTAGGACCTCCTTGGGTGATCTGTGCCCAGTAAACCATGCCATCAAAGAACTCTAGGTTCCAATCAGAGCCCCCAAGAACTTGAACAAATTAAGTTAGTTGTCTGAGTTATCTGTTCACCCAACATCAGAAGGTATCTCCCCAATGGAGGTACACCCTATATAAGTTTGGCAATTAAATCCCAGTTGCAAAAAGTTACAGACCACTGTCTGTAACTGTCAATGGGATCTTCCACTACAAACCACTAGCATCTGTAAAGGGGGGGGCGGTCCAAAAGGGTCCCGGAAGTGCGTATTAAGAGCATACTGCCCAAAAGTCATACTCAGTAACAATCCAGCGATATATAAGCAGTTAGTTTCCATTTACTTCGCATTCATGTAGTTAGTACTCAGTGAAAGTGATAGTACTCAGTGATAGTAGTTTGGTACCCCACCTTCACGGTTGGAATCCCCTCCTCTGGAAAATCCTGGATCTGCCATTGATTATTATGTAGATATGGGTTTCCATTTGTGATAAGCCCCCCAGGCCTGTGTTATGTAGTATGGATTCATGGTGGAATGATCTTATATATACTCAGAAGTTTTGAGAACACTAATTTGAGAAAACATAGACTAAGTACATTCATTGCATGGAAAGCTACTTGATCAGTATTACATATTAATTTCTCCCAAAACTGAGGAACCCAGTCTTGCTACTGGCTAATACTTAGAGATGGGACTTAGTTTGATGCAGTTTCTGTTCTTGGGTAAAAGCAGTTTTGATAAGTTTTATGTAGATCTACATGTACAACAAATTGATATGGAAAACTTTTATTTTGCATATGATAGATATTTGACAGCTAATGTGTTTACCTATTCAGAAAAACTTAATCTAAACGAAACAGATTTATAAACATTACTAGCTTTTTTGGTTATTAGGGGTAAGTCAGTGAGACAAGCCTCATGATAAAATTCAAATGTTGTGGACATGTAAGGTCACGCTAAGAAACGTGTGTCTGGAATAAAGCATTTCTATTGGGTCCTACCTCCATACAGAGGCACTATCTATGTGAAAGGAAAAGAAAAATTTATAGTGATCCTATACTTATAACTCACAGTAAAGACATCAAGACATCACAGAAAGAACTTACCCTGATTGTGTATCCATCTTGGTTGCCAGGAATTTGACAGGGCACCTGCGACCCGGCTGGGACTGTCACAATGTACTTTCTGGTTTGCCAGGATGGGGGAAAGATCCATTCGTACTTGCTTATTTCCTTCTGTGGCGTGTGTACAGCAAGCCTGATCGGTTCTTAAAAATCACAAACAAAACATCAACTTAAAACTTTCTCAGCAATTCCCTACTGTTGCATTTGCTTTGTCATATACTAAACAGTTTCATTATTGACGACTCAATTGGTCGAATTCTGTTTTTTAAGGCATCATAACGTTTCTCCTAGGGTGAGGAAAGGTTCCATTGAAAGTGCCATAAAATGTGCCTATCATAGAAGATTTTATTCTACTTGAGGGTTTACTTTTCGGAATGCGGTTATATTTTTGGCTTAAGGCCTGCTCACACGATGCGATCACTACTGCGACTTTTTGTTACACCTACAGGGTGTTACCATGTCAATGACATTACTGTAAATTCAACACAGCCCTTTAGTTGTGATGAAAAATTCGCAATCGCGATGTGTGAAAAACCCTCTAATTTATTTTTATTTATTGAAACGTTGGTCAGATTATTTAAATGCAAAGGGGTTTTAATCGGTAAATCGATCTCCATAAAATATTCTGTGTATTCGAAGTCAAACTTGATATCTCTTCTCAACAAATTTTCAATTTCTAGATCAGAATCTCGGTTGATCAACTTAGCAGCAAAAACTTTTCAATTTTGCAATTGACTCTTGCATGTGTCAAAATAGTAGATACAGAATGACTAAAATTTTTTTATTTTTTACTTTAACCACAAAAACTTAAGCTTTTGGTAGTTGTTATCCACAAAAACACAATTTGAAATTGTATTTTGCATACATTTTTCAATATACTAATCTTGGACTTAACATTACACAACATTAGGTCAATAGTGTAATTTGAATATAACTTGTAGCAATTAATTTGATTAGTTTAGTCATCGAAACTATTGAGTTTAATTGTTACTAGAAATATGCACACTATATAATCAGTACATTTTTCCATTTAAAGTACCAAAATTTTGAAATTGGAGACATTGAAGTTTTAGTTTGATGTTTGAAGGAAGTATAAATAAAATCTAGATCTGAATAAAGTTTTGAACAGTTGCTTGGTCAAAAGGGAAATATAGATGTTGAAATGCCTATTTAAATAGCATTACAAATATTTTATTTCTTGATTGATTGTTTGCATTTCCTTCAAGAATGATAAACAATGTCTCAGGATTTTAATCAACATGGACTGAATGCCTGAAAAGAATTCTTTGTACAACCCTAAGAATCTAAATGTAAAACAACTGAAATATATAGTATACCTGTATCAGCATCTGCAATATCACAGAAAGAGAAGGTGAAAACAAACAGAACCACAGATAGTGTCCGCATGATGTTAGTCTGGAGGACACAACAGTTGGAGTGAGCTCTGTTATCGTTTCTTCATACCCACTAATTTATCTTCGGTCGGGTCATGTCATAAGTACACGGTCAGGAGTTAACTTTATTTTTGGGGCTTTTGTTAAAACAGAAGACATTGAGAACAGGTCTGACGATTAGCAACCGTCCTTCTTATGGTTACCGATAAAAAGTTTTTTATTTGCTAAGGACGTGTTGAATTAGAGGGGAGGTACTTAAACTTTTGTTTGATCATTAAACTTAGAATGCCTTTATCATCATCACATACGCACGTTTATAGAATCTTCAAATTGGAAAACATCCCACGAATAGTTAGAGACCGAGTTTTATCGTATCCCATCTAAATGCTCAAAATGCCAGGATATTCTGAGATTAGGCTCTAGTGCACCAAAATGAGAGAAATGTGGCGTTTCGTATTAGCTTTTGAAATGTATGCAATGAGATAAAACATCATTCAGGTATAAAACAAAAACTAATGTTTGGTTCACATTAATGGGGTAACCTAAATATTACTTTCAGGTGTTGTCAATGTAAACATGATGAGTGCGGTATTCAATTAAACATAATAAAGTATAACACCGTACACATGAGATCTTGTTCGTCGGATTTACATTTCAACACCCTCTGTAAATACACATGCAAAGCGACACGACCGCACAATACAAGAGTCTGACCTGAAAACAATTAGACCTTTTCCAACTCCAGAATGTCATTTACTCCATTAGAAAAGACATCTTCAGATACTTTGAAGATATTTCTTAGGACTTCTGTATAGTCTTCCCAACTTATCAAGTAAGATATGTTAACATGATTACGATGATTACATGGAAACTTCTTGTACGTTCGTCAGAGATGTTTGCAAATTGATTTCTGAAACCAGTGTCTTAAGATCTGAGACCAAGTTATTTATGACCTGAATGTAAGCATATGATTGGTTAATACATATATCATAGTAGCAATGATCATAGTAGCAATGAAACCAGTAGCTATCAAATTACAAAACAATCATTGTCGGATTTAGGGACCTGGGCCTAAATACCAATTTTTTTTTTTAATGTCACAGGGGTGGCCACATAATCAGAAAAATATGAAGGGTAGACGCCCCTTTGGGAGATGGCTCCCCATATTTGGAGAAGTTTTGAAAACCTTTACTGAAAAGAACTAAAAGCCCCTGCAGTACGAAGAATAGTTGATCTAGAAATTCTGTAGATGGGGAGAAAGGAACATTCTTTGCGGAACAAGGTAACATGACCCTCCTGACCCACCGTCTGAATCGGCGGACTGCTGAGGAAATCAGGACAGGTACTGAAATACAATCATCAACTTTCTGCAAACCATTGAAAAATTGGTATTTATTTCAAGCTAGGAATTCGTAAATTTACCATTCACGATACCTTGAATTTTTGTTTTGAGAGATGCAAAGGGGTGCATTTTTTCTCATGAGAGCAATAAATGAGCACATTTTTGTACTGGTTTAATATTGTAAAGTTTTCCTCATTTTTGGTGCAAATAATGCTACATGGATTCGTAATCATAAAGCAAAATTCATGGTACCTCTGAGTGCGTTTTCCAAGATTTCTGAGGTGATGTGTCGATGTAAACAATTGACCATTTTGTTCTTGCACGATTAAGAGGAGTGTGAAAAGGTAAGGGGAACGGTGCTCACTGGTAGGGCCACACCGACACAACTTGTCGCCTCAAGACAGAGTAGCACTTGTAATATTACCTATTGTTCCACAACTTTACATAAAAACATACTGGTGTGGACAGAAAGGGTGTGTGTAATTTCTGCTCTTGCATGTAGTTTTTGTTGAAATACCTACAATTATATCAACGCACTCTTCTACGGTTGTTTTTAAACATTTCTTGTTTATTTCATGCTATCATATTCTCTAATTATACCAAAAATGTGACTGTAAATATATAACATCCGCCCTGCTTATTCTTTTGAAAAGATTTCATAGAAATGAGTTTCGAAATCTAAGGTCATGATGGACTGATAGTAATCGTATAATCAGAGAAAATACCATGGTCTTAATTTTTTAAAATCTAAGTGTTAAGTAGGCTGTTTTTTGGATAAAAACGGACAACTGATTATCTAAAAAGTATATTTAAATGATTAATCTAATCTAAGTTCTTAATCCTTTCATGAGGCGAATGCTATAATGTTAGTTATGCAAACACAAACGATGCAGGGCGCAGGTATAATGTCCCATGAATTTGAATGTGATTAAAATCATTATTAATCATTACTAATTACTATTAGTCGCTATCTCAATGTTACTAATATATAATATAGTGAATTGTGTGCCAGTGCCAAATTATTTAAAAACCTTTACCGATTTAATTTCTTATGAGGATTATTTTTCTGTGTACAATTGCGTATATTTATTTTGTTCCGAAACTGATTTTGTCTATAAACATGAAATAAAAGCCACGAAGTTCTCTCACGACGCAAATCAGTTTCAAACAGAAAAACGCTGTTTATGTGCATTGTTCTTCATCGGCACAGAGCCTAGTACCGCTTTGCATTCCTTTCAATTCTGACAAAGCAGGTCTTTGTTCACTACGGTCTGAAGTTCCACGATTTTTACACTTTCTTCAGGTGTTGTGTCATGAATTTTCTCTTAATCGTGGTTGAAAAGGGAGAAAAACGTACTAACATTTGGCATTGTCATCATGATGTTTATTAAAAAATTCTAATTTACTTTGATTTCGGCTTGATTTGAATTGCATTTGTTATCCCATTCAAAAAGCAGTAAAATAGTTTCTCTGTCTAAAAGTGAAAGCAGCAGGGAATCCAACTTGGGTGAGTAAGCAGCAATGAAGACTTTGTACAGTTAATGTATTATGTACAATTCACTATTTTTCATGAGGTCTTACCTCTGGGTACGAACTGACTGAACTGTTAGAAAAAGTAGGAAGTCACTTAAAAATGAGGTGGATTACAGAATCACAGACGATGGAGACATTTCATGATGATGTCATCATAACAGTCCAGCAGGAAAGCATGTGATAGGTGGATTCATGCTGTACCTGGGCGCAATTGGATCCTCCCTTTCCCCACTTACCCACAGGCAGGAAAAATTATGGTTACTAAAAATATGACTTGGTCCTGGAAACGGGCAGTAGCAGCTCCTAGGATTGGGCTCAGGAATGTGGGCAGGTGGAAGCTGGAAAGTTTTAAAATTTGTGCTTCTGCATTGGCTCTACATAACATATATGTTTGCCACTTCTAATATACTACACTGGTATTTTTTCATGACTTAAGTTTACATGCATTGACATTTGCTCTTGGGTTTTGTTTCTGATGATTTATGGAATGAGATTGTTGAAAGAAAATAGTTATCCTTGATAATGTTACAGATGAATATAGCTTCATAAAGACCTTATTATTTATCATCCAGACGAGTTGGGGGTTTTTGAGTTTGTCCCAAAACTTTCAAGGTATGCAATGGAGAGTCAGGAAGTCACAGGGAATGACAAATATTATCAGTTGCAGGAATTCAGATTGATCTACTAAGTGTGGTGGACAACACGCAGCCGCCTTTCTGGGGCTCCTTCACTATTTGGTTTTCCGTCCAATTTTACCATTAAAAAGAAATTATTATGAATCTACACAATCAGTTAAATTTAGTTAAATTTAATTTTATTTAATAAACAAAGTTGTAACTTATGCTGTGACAGTGCCTAGGTAATTCCATATGTACCACACGAGTTGATTGCATCTCTCTTCTAGCAAAATGCCATGTTGTGCTTTGTAATATCAATAATCGTGATTTTTGATCAGTACATCGTTTGAAGTCTCAAAATATTAACAAGCTAACTGAATTTCTCCCTACACAGGTGATGGGTGTGAAACTGTGCCAATCCTATCATGATCGGATTTCGTCAGACAATGAATTACAAGAAATGTTTTCAGAATTGTTTCAGTGTCTGTTTATTATTTTTATAGTAAGTTATGTGTATACGTACCTTGCAACGATATTGCTTGCTTTATTACCAGCGATGAACATTAGCGGAGTGATCCCTTTTGCTTGAAGACGACATAAGTAGACAATGGAGTGCACTCCCTTTTCAAATTTGTATTATAAAAATAATTGTGTTTTAATTGACGTTATTTCCATCCAGACCAGATGCCGTACTGGCAATAATGTACAGAAAACGCTTTCAATTGACCTTCAAGGGCTGGGCCAGCCTTTGAGGAACCATCTTAAAGTACATTAAATATCAAGGAACCAAAGAATCACCCAAACTGGTTGGGGTTTTGAACGCTATGGAGACTTTAGCGGCTAAGATTTAATGGTTTTATAAAAACTAGAGGGAACAACGAAGACTGATCAAGGGCACCTCCAATCGGGTTTTCAAGATATGACAGAAAAAAGGCATTTTGAAAAAAAATTTACAGGTTAGCATTATGTAATATGACTGATTCTTCCTAGGTTATGTATAATTCATTAAATAATTAAAATCTGAAATAGTTTCTACTGATTTGTTTTACTCCTCAATACATTGAATTCTGCTAGGGACCAGCCGTCACAGCCAAATAAAATCTTCCAATGTGAAATTATATTCGAGACTTATATCGGAGAATACAATTTCACATACCCTGGTATATCCATACATACTATGTTAATTTTCTCTGGATAATGCAATGATTGGGTTATTCCAAAGACTAACAAAAAACTAGATCTAGTTCAAATTAAACATTTTGTTCTGTTTACCATAGAAATTGTCAGGTTGAACATTCTATTTTATGAAAAGAATATAGAAGATACTGTAAATCTTTATGTATTTTTATTAGGAAACGTAAATTCGTGCGTGAACATGGAACCAAAATATCACAGTGACAAAAATGTATAAACAAAGGTTATCCAGACTAAAAATCTGTGTAAAATGATGGCGTCTTGGGCACTTACGACGGATTCTACAACAGAAAGAAATCATGCAAATCTCCATTTTTACACGAAACAGTAATTGAACAGAAAATATTTTGGTGTGTACTTGTTTAGGCAATTGATACTAAAATTGATAAGTATGGCGAGCATACCTTCCTTGATGTTGATATGTGTTACTTCTATCCCAATTTCGTTTTGAACTGACAACGAATATCTTCCATAGTTCGATTCATTGCCGATAATAAATGACAAAATAGATGTATACCAGTCATCACTGTGCTACAATTGTTTAAAATATTAAAAAAAAACGGATGTATGTACAAAAAGGTGCAAACATGAAATTACCGAAATAGATAGATCTATGTGATAAAGTATCATTTAATTCTAATTAAATGTATTTTACTCCGACATGAGCAAGATGCATCAAGGCCAACAGCACCAGACAGCAATAAGGCTGATCATGACGTCAATTATGCAATTACATCATTTTCAGCTCGAGGGGCATCTCAACCGTCACTTTTAAATATTTTCGACATAAGATAAGATCTACCCAAAACAATTCCAAAAATTTATTGGTGTTGCGGGCTGATCCTTCATCTGAATTGCTGGTAGGAACTTCCAGCAATATGAAGAGAAGATTGAGGAAGCAAGATGCAAGAGCAAACCCCTGTCAATTACAAGAAGAAGTGAATGAAATGATGGAAGAGGACTCTCAGCCATCTTTGGACTCTGTTGCTAATGTAAACAATGTCATGGTCAAAGGCAACAAGAAGGGAAGCAAGCGCAAATCTAAAGATAAAGCAACTAAAGAAACTAAAGAAACTCAGAAGAGAAGAAAACATCCCTCAGCAAATGAAACTCAAATGATTAGAAGTCAAACAAGTGAAATTGAGCCAGAACATGAAACGAGTTTTGTTGACGGGGAACACATTGTTAGAATGTCAGTACCTCCTGACGAAGAATCAGAATTTCTTCAAGAAAATCAGTCAGATTCTGAAGATGAAATCTCCATGGATGGGGCTAGTAATCATGAAGTGTCAGAAGAAGGAGATGAAGGCAACGGGCTGGACCAGGGACAACCAGATCAAGAGGATCTGAGAGGTAGATCTAGGTCCAGATCAAAAGGTAACAACAGACGGCAAATGGACCAACAGTCCCCATCAGGACGTGCGGGTGCATCACAACAAAGAAATTTGGAGAAAATAGACTCAGAACTCTTTGGAAAAATTCAAGAGCTCCATGATATCATGGCTGAGGGAGGCATGAAGCAGTCTGCTAAATTATTAGCTAAATGTGCATCCATGATGCCAAGCAAGAAAGACAAGGGAAGCAGCGGAACCACAGGTGAGAACAATAATTCAAATGTTATGGGTTCCAAGTCAATGGAAACTATTTATGATAATGCAGTCCCCACACAATGTAATAGTTCTTCATCAGAGGAAGAGTTTCTTTTCAATTCAAGTGATGAATTTCTATTTAACAAAGCCTCAAGGTGAAATTCTGATGAAGTTCAACGTGATCGTAATAATATTTCAGGAAACTCTCGAGGGCAGCAAAGGAGACAACTGCAGATAGGAGGAGTACGTGACCAGGAGTGACCAGTAGAGCTTGAGATGGACATGGAGATCGATCAACTGGGAACGTCAGCTCAGAGGCGAGAGAAGACTGCCATGGAGATGGTGACCCAGGCAGAGAATGCAAAGGCCAAGATTTTTGCAACTCCAGGTAAAAATAATAATGTTTTTACTCCATCGGTTTTGGTAGATGAAAACTACATCACAGTCAGAGCGCATCTGGATGAATTGACCATCAAAAAAATTCAGGAAGGTTTATATGTCGATTTTGGAAAACTTATACCCAGAGATAGGGTTTTGGCCAAAGAGGATGGAAGACTAGAGATGGTGGTAACAAACAGTAGAACTTTCTGGACCCCAGCCACGAATTCTATACAAATTAACAGCTTTGTTAAATGGGAACAGGCATTCCGTGTCTTTGCCAATATCTACACCAAGGCCAACCCATCTAGAGCGGCTGAATTGATTGAATATAATCACATTATCCACACAGTGTCCCTCACCTATGTCTGGGAGAATGTATATAATTATGATAAGGAGTTCCGACTCCACATGGCAAGAAATCCTTTCAGAAGTTGGGTCATGATCTTGCAACAGGCTTGGTCACTGCACCTGAAAGACAGGCTTCCTTTTGGTAATATTAATACTGGTCAAACGACCCCTGGACCGAGCAGGGGAAAGGTTAACAAACCTTGTAGAAGGTTCAACTGAGGGTGATGTAATTTTGGAACCAACTGTCATTATGAACACAGATGTTCTTATTGCTTTAAATATGGGCATGGAGCTGTTAATTGCAGAAGAGCAGCTGGGGACCGCAATGATAAAGGTAACCATAAAGGGGGAACTGAGAAGAAAGATTTCAGTGAGCGTCATAGTAGAAGCCCAGCAGGGGAAAGTAAGGAATCATTGAGAAGAAACTGACATGGTGAGTGGGTGTGAGTGAACTGGGACACCAGCGCATGCAACAATATTACTTAGCATATTACTTCCACACAATTGACTGGTCCTGTTTATTTATTGTTTGTTGTATTCACAGTGAATATAGAGCACTGTAACAACATGCCAACATGGTATACCGGCAAGCAATATCCAGAGGGGAATTATATCTGGGACGATATAGTTGCACCGATCAATGTTGAGAAGTATCGATATTATCTCCTTCAATCTGAATTTGCTCCTGAAAAGACTCATGCACTCTTGAGGGGTTTCCAACATGGGTTTGACATAGGTTACAGGGGGTCCATATGGAGGAAAGACTGTGTTATATTTGCCTCTCTTACCTGTACTAGCCGTTACCTGCGCTTAAGCAAGGATAAAGGCTAGAATATTTGTTGAGATTTATTTCCACCTTCCGTTATGGATGAAGGCAGGACACAGACAAATCAATCCACGATATAATATAACAATGGTTTGACCACACTAATATTTTCAACAGGTCTATACGAGCCAGGTCTAGCCCAGGTGGGGTACCCGAGCCAGGTTTAGCCGGGGGGGTACCTGAGCCAGGTCCAGCCAGGGGGTACCTGAGTCAGGGTACTCCCCTGGGACTTCGCTGCTTGGGTACCCCCCATCTGGTGTAACCCCCCGGCCAGGTACCACCTCCCCCCACCCCCGGGATAGGGCAGCACAGAGAGCACTTGCTGCGCGGTGGGCGGTATGCCTCTTGCGTTCACGCAGGAGGGCTTTCTTGTTTGAATTTCAGATCATTCGAAGTTTGTCCTTCGTTTGAAATTGAACCGTTCGAAATTAAAAAGGTTTAATAAAAACATCAATTGACAGTTGCTATAAAAGCCCACAGCTTTCTTGTTATATTAAAAAAATGCAACACTCACCTAAACTTTTTAGAAATTCGTCGTAATTATCACTGCTCCTAACCAGCTTCCATGTTCCACCGAGATCAACAACCATGATTTGTTCTTAATCTACGAATATTGTGCAATTCGTATTTTTGTCTTTCGTAAACAAAAATCATTTTCAAAGAAAAATATCTAACAAGTAATTGTTACTTTTTAGTCTTGGTCCTTCTCTCCAATTCCTTTAATTTCAAACAGCGACATAAATATTCAAAATTTACTTACATGTTCCTCTTTACTTCGATGATGTGCTGTTAACAAGTTTTGTTACCGGTACAATAATTTCTCTTGTTTGGTGCACAGTGAGACACTAACAATAACTTTCGCATTTTCGAGTTTAAATACCAATTTACACAGATTTTGTACAATCTTATGAGATACTGGGTGGCCCATCAAATGTTACACTTTGCTGGTCGATGATCCTCTTTTTCATACGTCCAAATGGTACAATATATCCACTTCATAAATATTTCTATCACAAAAAAATGTTCTAATTACTTTTTTCATTTTGATAAGAACGATTACTTTTTGTCTCATTACATTTATTTACTCTAACTCATAAGTCAGCATAATTTACAAGTCATGAACAAAAATATAACAGTACCGCTGCTCTGGCTCTGAATCAACGTTAAAAGTCCACAAAACTTCATGTATAATCCATGTTGTAAATACCACAATTGATATACTCTAATCTGTGTTCATTTTCATTTTATCACAAAATCCTTCCCTTTATGAGAATCATCTGTCTTTGTTTCAGAGAATTCCGGTTCAGTTCTTGAGAAAGTTGTAGTTTTAAGGTCCACAAATCGGTTTTGCTTCCGACGAAACTGTCTCTGTCTTTGCTTTTGTTTCTCTTCTATTTTCTCTGGAGGATCGGGAGGAACCAGTCCATTTGATAATTTGTGGTATACAACAGTCGAATCAGCCTCCGTTATAGCGACTATTACACTACAAAAGAGAAAATTCCCACCGAAATAAGTTGTTTTTTAAATTCAATCCGATTTCAGTCCCAAACTGTCTGGAATACCTTGTACATTATGTGGAATAATGATACAAACTTCAAATGACATTGAAGTCTATGAGCGACCAGTGACACGGACAAATAAAATCCCTCAATATGCAGTTAAATTCGAGGCCGGTGAGGAGAATAGAATTTTTCGAAAGATCAGCCTGATACATTTAACAATCTCAATCCAAGCTTGATCTTACCTATCACAATGGAATTGTTCTGTAAGCACACTTATAGTTTCGGACATTTCCGTGACACGCAATTTCTCAGAAGATTTCATAGGCAATACGACTTGTCTCGGTGCTGTTGCTGTAGGATGTCCACATACAACTGCTTTTTGCAACTTTAAACATGGTTCCATAGAAATGTTCCACCAATCTCTTCCTACAATGTATTGTTAAACTTAAATTTACTGTTAGCTTAGCACAATATTTTTAGTTGCGCAATGTGTTCGATACAATACCGATGGTTCGTCCTGGTTAAGGACAGATATCTTATTCGGCTGCCGCATAGCAATTTATAAATTAAAAGAAAGTGGAGGATTTTCACTTTGGTGGCTCGTACTCCTGTTTCCCTCGTGTTTACTGAATTATTTTTGAAAAGCTACTGTTCACACCAGGACTGTGCACTGAATTCGACCCTTGTTTCCGCCGATATTAGGAAACACCAGCCAAAAGCCGACCCATCGGCACTTCTGCAAGTCACCAATCAGTGCCTCATCACTGAAAGTCTCAAATTGTTACCGACTACGTACGTAGTACAAGGGAAGATAATGTTTTCAAAGGAGTCTGTCCGTCTGTCGAAAGGGAGGCGGGGGTGGGGAGTTCTTCCTGACTGGGTCCTGTCTGACCAGGCACTGTCCAACCAGGTCCTGTCTGGGGGAAGGGGGGTACCCTAATCAAGTGACCCTACCCCCTGCCCCTGACTAGGTCCGGTCTGGGGGGCAGGGGGGAGAGGGTAGGTGTCATAGTATGCCACCTATCGCATATATCAGTGCAGCGTAATGGCAGCTTCGAAGCTGTATATTGATTTTGGGTTACAATAAAGTCT
>JBCAUG010714524.1:0-12993 GCA_038406175.1 Haplosyllis leylae | reverse complement strand
AGGCGAGGGGCCAATGCTATGTAAAAGCCATAGAAGTTGAACTTTTACAAAAATACAATCAAAGTCATTCAAACATCGAAAATAAAAATAACAACAACAGCTCTGCATAAAGCCCCTGGGCTTCTTGTTTCTAATTGAATGGATACGACTTTTCTTTCAAGCTAATAGTATTTTGTGGGATGATATTTAAAAGTGTAATTTTCTTTAAAAAAAAAAGAACAGAAAGTACCAAAATCATAATTCAAAAGATGAAAAGTCTGATTACCTTGTGAAAATTATTTTATTATGTGTTTAGGTCCAGCATTCCCTCACAGAACATCCTCTGCTGAATGTTGTCTTTCCTCCTGATTTCTTCCGTAGTCTTGTAAGTACATTAATAAGACTATATTTTTAATAGTTTTGCAAAATGATAAAGTTTCTGATAAACTGAAATTCATTCACTGTTTCAGCCATCCAACACTGGAACACCTGCTGTTTGGCCTTTCAATGATTTTGGTCCGTCAGCTCCTCTTAGGCCTTCCAATGCTAACCGTGCATCAGTTCCCGTTTGGTCTTTCAATGCTAACCGTGCATCATCAGCTCCTGTTGGACGTTCCAGTGATAACGCTCCTTCAGCTCCTGCTTGGCCGTTCTAAAACCGCCTAAATTACATAGTATTTTAGATTCATATAAATACTAAAAAGAATTAAACAGTAATATGAACTACAGATTTAATATTTATTAAAAGAAAACAATGTAAGGATTTATGTTCCCCAGGTAGATCAATTCCAAGGTACCAACACATTGCCGACTAATTACTATTCTTCATTTGATGTCCCAAATTATGAACTGAAAATATTGTAAATAGGAACAAAATAAAGTTTGGATCTCAAATGTCTAATTTCTCAATTCTTATTTCATCCGAATGCAAAATGCCACCACGTTGTTCTTAACACTGGTCAGCTACATTGTATTTGTGATAAAACCAAGGATCAAGAAACTTTGGATACCTCATCATAAGTAATGTCTGTGCCATGATTATAGTCTCATTCAGATCAAGCAATAGCATGGGCGTGAGCGAAAGCGACATCGCTTGGTCTCGCTAGTGGCAAAATATCAAATGGGTTCTGGACCCATTTTGGTAGCGGCATCACTAGTGGCAATGCTCTGGCTATCGCTTGGTCTGAATGGTGCCATTGACATCAATGTATTCCTTTCCAAGCGAGATGCCGCTCTCGCTCATGCTATCGCTCGGTGTGAATTGACCCTGACAGTTATAAACAATATTATGTTGCAATTAGTACTAAGTAAGTACATTATAATCTCCAATTCCAAATCGTAATTGACTACAGAGATGCATTCAGAAAATTAGAAATATTTCTCTGTGTATCTTAGATGAATACTATACCATTACACAGAGGTAGGGAGGGGTGTACAGGAAAATTCCACCCAGACAGGAGGTTGTACACCCCAAGCCTTGGTGAGGGGTGTACAACAACTCCTGGAGGGGTGGAATTTTCCTGTACACCCCAACTCTATCTCTGTGTTATGGTTTTATCCCACATTTCCCATTAGTTTTTTAATGGAAGTTTCCAACAAGAATTTTCAAAAACTATTTTTTTTCTATGTTATTCTTTTTTGATTTTGTTCAAATTTCATCTAGATCTACCTTACCCCAAAACAGCATCACACACCAATTTTGATTGGAAAATTTTAAAGACATCAAGCCAATCACCAATGTTGTTACAAACATCATGTGGAAGTTTCCATGGAAACCTCACCCAAATAGTTGTACACCCTGCACAGAATACGTAATTAGGCTGTACACCCCGCTCCGCATATTAATTAACAATTAGCGGGGTGTACAGCACAATATTCAACTGGAAACTTCCAATCAGAAAGCGGGATTGCGCCCCGATGGGGGATAAACCTTGGTATCATCCTTGCACACACTTAAAAATTTCATCCTTATTGTAATACAAGTTTATCAAAGAAAAATTACAGATTGGTACCATCGTGGGAATATATTATCTTTTTGATGTTTAGTGTACTTTACACTTGCCCACAAATAATAACAAATAAATGGAGCGAATAAACTTCACTGAGGGCTCGGCGATCATCATCTACAAAATAGGAGCACCAACGTGTGTGACATAGTATTTAAAGCACCCATACCACCGCTGTCCACAAGGCAGGAATGGCATCACTGTCACCTATGAAAAGAAACAAAGATGCTACTGCCATGTGCGCCTTTGAAACTGAAGAAAATTATCAAGACATGACGGCGATGCTCGTGCCTTCAAAATGTGAACAAAGTACAAAGCATGGACAATTCCTTTTACGCAGACTCATTTTGACCACAGAATCTACATTTCTGTAAAGTTAAGGGTAAGGATTCCCAACATCAACTTCCAGTTTGATGTCTGTGAACCAAAGTGTTGGTCAACACCCGTGGGGGTGAAATGGGCACTTTGATTCCATCACGTTTAATCAAGTTGATTGATAAAAACTGTTTTGGACAATTTGGGAAGCACCCACAGAACATCCCATGTGGACAAACTGATGAATAAAATATCTATCATATTTTCAAAGCAACAATGAAGGAATAGAATCAGAAACCAACTTTTCTTATTCAAAAATCAGCCGTGCCGATTCCCCGACTGTTGAATTCACCGTCCATTAATAGATGTGCTAGTAACGTTACACCTTCGTCAATACAGTGAGACATTAGTCTAATTTTCGGGACAATATCGTTAAGATTTCAGTCACTTTTCATCGTCGGGGATCTCTTGAATTATATTTGAAGGAAAAGAGTTTTTAGAAGGGTTCAGATAAATGTTTCAATACAAAATCAAAGCTTTAGTTGGCCTGGATACACATAGATAAGAAGGTGAAGCCTTCCTTGGTCGCAGATGTCTTCTAGGCCGGATCATAATGTCATTTACTAATGACAGAATCCATCACACTCATCTCCACATTCAATCCATGTCTCTTTCACTGAGACAGAAAACTGTTAACAAAGAAGTGTTCAGTATCAATCGGTAATCACTGCGTATAATAAATTGAATATACCTTTTAGGATACTCTCTAAATGGATCAATATAAATTGTATTACTGGACTAATCCTGAATTGACAATAGGGACGTTACTTATTCCTTTGAAACTAATTCGTGATTTGCTTGTGTACAGGAATGATGGAAAATTTGTTCAAATGAAACTTATCAATTGTCTGTGCTGTATTACATTGCAAATGCCAATTCATGAAAAGGGTGTGTCAAATCATGATGGATGCAAATGTCTTTGTGGTACTTTCTTGGAAAACTGAACATCCAGTCACTGAGGTTATGGTATATTTAGAAGAAACAATGAATCATCTCGTTCCCCAATTTGCAATCTGTATTCCACAATGTTGATCTATTTTGCATTCATAAACCTACTTCCAAGGTGAATAGTAAGTGCATCATCTTTTTATGTAGGGTGTTATTGGGAAGATTCACCCAGTTTTTGTGTACTTTTAATTGTGCCTGTCGCAATTGGCTTGGTTTGCGAATGATTTATTCAGCGAACGGTTCATATATTGTCTTTAACTTGGATTCCTTTCTTGTGGTAGCAGCTGATTCCTTGTGTAATGTAATTCTTCAGAAAAATATACACATATTCACGGATTGGCCTATGAAAAGTTTCTCTTTTTAATAAAGCAAAACTAATATTTATATTTCAGGTGTTGTTTGGGAATCAAAATCTGTTCACATATTCTGTGGCCTGGAACGTTAGTACAGAACGACATGAATTAAAGATTAAAATTTTTACGAAAATCTTTCTTGAAACAGTTTACAAAAATTCCTTCCAAAAATATTTACTTTCAGTTAATAATGCCAAATATGTTTTCACTGTAAGCAATACACCAAACACTATTTCAAGGATAACCACATAAACCAACTAAAGTAGCCGAAGAGAAAATTTAATCATACACCGACGCTTTTGTAAACGCACAATAACTATCTACTTAGGAGCAGATTAATCAGGAGTAGTCAGTAACGTAGGTCAACTACCATCTATCAAGTTGAGTGCAATAAATGATCGTCAGTTATCGTCTGCACGATCATTTATCGCTTCCCGCGGAATTTACTTGGTACAAACACCCTGATTGAAGTTCATTAAATTCTGACTTTTGCGAAGCAACCAATACATTCTGTTTCTATTTTTCGTAAATTTTGTAAAATGTGTGGATGTGTTTAGGGTCTGTTCGCATAATTTGCGGTGACAAATCCACAAATATCCCATCCATTTCAGGACTGTTTCCTGGAGATAAGAATTCTTACATAGAAACATGTTTCTGATATGCTCTGAATAATATTTTAAGGTAAGATTAAAAAAACGTTGACAGGATCAGAAAACTCTAAACACTGACCAAAGAAAACGTTTGTGTACTCAACTGGTATTTGCCGGAGTCAGAATTTAGTGACATCTAGTCAGAATTATTTGGATGAGAGTACCAGTAGAGTTCAAATGGAAAAGCGTGATTAGTTATATACCCCCAACGAGCCACCAAAGTGAGGTTACTCACTGCCTGATATCCCTTTTACATTAATTTACTGAGCTATACCATCAGACATGGAATCAAGATGTAGACAATATACATTGATTTCATCTGAAAAGATTCAAGGTTAGATAGCTCGACTGCAGCATGCTCACACAATATATTGACGTATTATCTTGTTAGAGGTTTGGTACACTATCTTAACTTAGACATTTTTATGTTTTGATTTTGTTTTAACTGAATTTATACCAGACATATTTTCTGGATTTTTACCAAAATACCGTCAGATCTTATAATTCATCTAGTCAGTCTCAAAAGTTCGGCAAGCTAAAAGCTGTTGCGGTCTTTATAAGAAATAACATAGATCAATGACACATCCACTGGACTTTATTCTTTCTCATTCAATATTATTTCAATCAGTCTTGTTTCCATAATGGGGTTTATATTGGTTCCTTTGTCTGTGTTCGCACGATGTACGTAAAATTTATTAATGTTTCTAGAAATTATTTTACTTCATTTTCTGATTGAGACTCGCTTGTCATTTACAAATTATTTGTAAATCCATAATCATCCAGATGAAATATAAGCTCATTTAGCAGTATTCAATCTGTAGAACTTAACGTCAGCAGAGCAGTCCACTAGCCAAAAACAAAGCCAATAGTAATGACAATGCTGGGGTAATATATCTCTACCTCCGCATCTCCGTATAAACAAGTCAACACAATGCATTTCATACTTCTTTCCCACCCACATTCTGATATTGTAGAACATCTCTGGGACATTTTAATTCTCTGGTTTGCTGAGCGAAATTTTCTTCAAACGAAAAAAAACAAGAATAGTTTCTAGTGCCTTTGATTCAGTAATGCTTTTGCCTGTAGTGACGTAGTTTGATTTCCTGACCTGATACAAATGTTTCCGTGAATATTTCCTTGAAGAATTGTTGGCAACAAAGAAGATCCTGATTGCTTTATTTTCATAATCGTCTGGGGAGGCTGTTGTATGGTTACATATGACGCAACACTTGCCTTGTACATTTGATGTGTTTAGGTTGGCTTTAAGTTGTTTGAAAATCAGAAGTCAATGATTTTATACACCAAACCATGATTTAGATATTGAATGTTTTCTGGTGCATTGCCACTTTTTAGTAGATAGTTTGCTTTGAATACTACCTTGGTGTGTGTACATGTGTTCTGAAGTTTATTCATTTTTTCATACGCACCTCAATATACACGCACCAAATTACCTTGTTCTTTATCTGTAAATGTAGGGAGAAATGTCGTTGGTATGTGATCAAAATGTTTGAGTTGGAACTCATTTTTAAACAATTATGAATATTTTAGCAATATTCACCAGTTACCACCAATTAGACAACAAAATGGCATATTGTAATGTTAATGTTTAAGGTGAAGATATTTTAGAAGATCTATCTCCTAATTTGATATTTGGCATTTTCAGTATCACTTCGATTTCCTCTAATCAGAACTCATTGCAGTAGCACTGGTTAATATTACAGTTGATGTTCATTCAGGCAGGAATGGTTATATTGGGAGGAAATGATGCATTGCACTCTATTGCTGTTAGTACCAGTTAGGATATGAAATCTGCAGATTATCCACTGTTTTAGTTCATTTGTTTCATTCAACTACATGTAATTTGAACTGTTGTACTAAATGGCCAACCAGTTGCCTATTTCTGATTGGATTTACTAATGCAAATAGTTAATCAAATTTATTCATTTATGTTTAAAGGAGTATTAACTGCAGAATTTCTGATTGATATTAATTTGCTCATTTGTTGTGTCACATTTGAACTTTGAACAATTCACAGAGGGATATTGCCTTACATAGGTGACCAAAAGCAGGTTGATCATTGCATTGGAAACCAATACGATGACCTACGAGGAGGATTTTTTGACAAAACTAACCCATGTTTCATGTGGGCAGAAAACAACTTTTTATATTCTGCCTTGCATTCTTTAGAACTGCGGTAGGGGGTGTATTTCGCCCCTTCTGGATAGTAAATGCCTTCATTCTTTGAGGTTGCTTTGTTTTTCGTCAAATCCCGTTGGTTACAGACTAATTGAGTCTTCGCTGCGGTAAACGATTCATTAGTATTCGAAGAATCACATCCCAGAGTGTGTGACATCGCTGCTCGTTACTAATTGAATATAAATGTGATTTCACGAGAGAAAGCCATCTTTGTATTGTTTGATTGCAGTGTAACGACCATCCTACGCACGACATGTACACTGTTCTTCACTCTGGCTAAGCTTGCAGACTGAGATGTACATTGTCTTAATGGTGTTGACCGTCTATCATAGATCTAAAACGTGAACGTCTAGTTCATAAAATGTGTCACATCATTTAACAAGGCTAACAAAATTGGAAGATATTCTTCCGGAATATAATTTTGAGTAGTTGTCATTTCCTTGATGCAATGTAGTTACATAAAAATGCATTTATAATTTACGGCTTGCAGCAAAACCACGAGATTAAACACTGTTTCTTAAATGAGAAATTCTGCCGATGCTAATAAATACTTAGCAAGGAGGAAGCATCTGCCTCTTCTCCGCGCGACATTTTAGCAAAAGCAGAACTTGTTAGAAGAGTTCTTTGTGTAAGTGTAACACAGGCGCTATGGAATTATACATTGAACCTACACTGAAATGGAAAATACTTTGAAGTCTAAGACACCTAATGTTTAACTAAACTATTACGGTAAATAGTTTAATCACAGGTGAAAATGTAATCATAGACAAGATTAAGTCATGAAATCGTTTTTGATAAAATCTCACTTACAAAATCAAAACCGTAAAGATAAGAAAATATAGGTACAGCTGTATTGGTACCTGGAGTGAAAAGTTTTTCAATGAACTGAGAGTTTTTAACTACTTTCTGCATTTCTTAAGAGGCAAAAAAAATTGAGTTTTATGCTAATAATATGACGTTACCAAGCAAAGAGCCAGTATGTGATCAACACGTCTAGTAACTTTTCATAAAATTACACAACGGTAGTGTAACTTTTAAAATAGACTATGTACATCAGCTCACTTGCAAAGGGATATTTGGTACCAATGTTTGACTTCGACTGACGTCTAGCCTGGGGAACAACACCTGCACGCCTATTTAATGATATCCTCGTTCTCATTGCAACAATCCGACTCAATCGAGTTTTCCCTAAAGTAGATCATTTTGCCAACGTTCCCAGAATTGTATTGGTTGAATATACTATTGGATCAATTGTTAAATTAAATTTTTGTTAAAGATTTGGCAAACATTTTACAAGGTTAAATAATATTGAACATGTGGTATTTTTTTGTCAAAAAATGATAAGTTTTATTTAACCATAAAGTTTCATGGCACCATAAGTGATTCCTTGCCTGTTTTACCAGGCAAAGAGTAAGATCTTGGTCATGAAAATGTAGTCAGGACTCACTCATTTTACCAAGTGTACAAGGTGCATGACATTGTCTGTTTCGGAGACCAGTTTGCCAATGCGGAGAAGTCATAACTTCAGACATTTCTGCCTAAAACTAGTGTCATGGATGATAACTGCATCATTACCAAAACATTGCCAAATCTTTACCAAATCCTTGACAAAAATTTAATTGAGACATGTTTAAAGCTAAGGTCTCATGACTTCTCTCCATTGGCAAATGTCATGCACCTTGATCACATAAGATTGTGCGATGACCCGAAACCATGCTTTCCAAGTTGGCTACTTTTCCCTATATTCATTCGAGTTTTCCCTAAAGTAGATCATTTTGCCAACAGCCATCAGTTATCAGTTATTGAAATAAATTTTTGTTAAAGATTTGGCAAAAATTTTACAAGGTTTTGGTAAAATAATATTGAACATGTGGTAAATATTTTTTAAATAGTTTTATTTAACCATAAAGTTTCATGGCACCATTCCTTGCCTGTTTTACCAGGCAACGAGCAAGATCTTGGTCATGAAAACATAGTCAAGACTTTGTTTTACCAAGTTTGCATGTTATCATCCTACTTCGACATTGACTTCGCTTAGCAAAAGTTGACTAAATGTCCATCAATTCACTGCTTCGTGATGGATCAAATTGGGCTCTTTGAATCCCCGTCACATTGGTAAATGAAAATAAGACAACAGCCAGTGGCGGATCTAAGGGAGGCGCTAAGGACACGCTCCTTCGGCCAAAAAGTCTTCATTTTCCTGCTAATTATGGAGAAAATTGACCAAATAATTGGTTGGCGCCCCCTTAGAGGTTGGAAATCCTGGTTCCACACTGATAGCATGTGGTCAGTCAGAAACTGTCCAAATCATAGATTTTAAATGTTGTGACTTTTAAATGGGGGCATACAACACAGTATTTTAAAAGTCTTATTGTGTTGTATGCTCACATTTTGTCCGGCTGTTAATTTATTACAACATGAAATTAAGGAGTTGCATTACTAGCTTTTTTGGGTTGTCCATCATTAGGACACTTAGGGCTGTAATAAAACTTTTCTATTGTGTCTAACCTCCTTGTCGAATACAGAGGCACTATCTGTATGAAAGGAAAATAAAAGTTCACGGTGGTCCTACACAAATATAAGTTTGTAAAGCTATGTATTGGTGAAATTGGAATAGTTTCAATTTGAATTTAAAGTGGAATCGTCTCACGTAGTTCTTGTCTCAGACAAAAATAATGATGTTGCTATTTTAAAAATGACCTACCTACAATGCTATTAAGGGTTTATTGCAAACGTCATTTAGAACTAATTTGTTTTATTTATTCTGATTAACACACAACCCCCATCCCATATTTCCACTTCTTTATTCTCCGAAGAAGCGTAGGACGACGAAAGATTCTTTGCTGAGCAACTGTTTAATGTATACGCACTCTAAGGAAAAGAATCCTTCTTTGTTTCATGATTTTCACATTTAAATTACTCTCTCATGCTCCTAAAAGAATGTGCTTTATTCGCCTGATGAGATTTGTCATTCCGAATTTAGTTTTCACGCATGTTCTGGAAAGGGGACTGTCATTTTCCATCGATGGTGTGGTATTACTGGACATGCTAAAGTCTCATCCTTCAATTAAAAGCTCACCCCTCAGGAAACACAACTCTTGACCTTCTAGATTGTCTTTAGACACGATCTATCCCTCAGTCACGATGTTTTCCTTTTCATTTTGATAACTGAAGGAAACAAAAAGAGTTGGAGAGAAAAGATCGAGTGTATCCTTTCTTATTACGCATAATCAAGTCTGAATGTGATAGGAATACAAATGGGGAAAGATATAATCTCAATAACAGATTTAATCTCTGCGAGGTTTTTGTATTCTGTTATCAACAGTCTAGATGTATTCAAATTTTTGAAGTTAACAATACAAATTACAAAAAGAAGAATTTCTAGCCATGCCACTACTACACGTGATAAGTCACAGAAATAGAAATTTATAGGCAACGAACCTTGACACTTTGACTGAAAGGATATTGGACGCCAAAATCAGCTTCGCTCTAAATTCCTTGGTAAGTTTGACATTCTGTGGTCATATGTTGTTCAACGTATACTTGATAATTTAACCAATAAATGCAAGTCAATTTATCTTCCTGAGAGGTGTACTTTGTGTACAGTTACACACAGGTCTCCGTAAGGGTCTATTCACACCGAGCGAGAGAGTTGCCACTAGGGTTGCTGCTTGGAAATTTGATTTCAATTGCACTATTCACACCAAGTGATGCCACTTAAGTTGTTGCTAGAGGTGTAGCTGGCAAATGGGTCCCATACACATTTTCCAACCAGCAACGTAGTGGCAACGTTCTTGCTTAGTGCGAATAGGGTCTAAGACTTGTTTAAAACTATCAAATATCAATATATACTGGCCACTACAACTCTTTATTTTGTCCAATTTTAGTTTTGTACCTTTTCTTGATAACATTGGAAGAGTCTATGTAAATTTCAATATATTATTTTAACTTTAAAGCTATATTTCATTTACATTAAAACACATTATTACATAATCTGTGTAATGCGTTGTGGAAAAATCAAGAAAATATTTTAAAACTCTAAATTTACATAAGTTTCATTGAACGTGAAACAAACTTTACATGTACTCCTTCAAAAACTGTTCAAAATGTAAAATAATTATTCTCACTACAATTTGTGGTATTTCACATTCCAGTTGCGGTAAACTTCAAGAAACGTCTACTCTGAGACATCCCTAATGAGATCATTTTGAGTTAGTTGTCCTCAATGGTGAAGATTATAGAACTTTACCGCGAACCTTTCTCGCAGATTGTTTTCTCCGTCAGACACTTTCCGTAGGTTTGATGACCTTTTTGTATTTGAATCAGATGTGACTTTTACGTTTTCGAAGTAGTTTTGAATTCGACATCACAGACAAAATCTAGCACACCAAATAACATCTGCAACACTGTTTTAGGTGGAAAGTTTCAGTATTCACAGGTTTGGTTTGATTGAAATACATTGCATCTCATTTTTAACAAAGAAAAGTGGTCTTTTACGCAATAGGTTAATTCAACGAGCTTTATTTAGTGGGTTTCGGATATAAAATCACTTGCATCTGTCAAAAAAATTAAAGAAAGGTTGGGCCTTTTATTCATTAACTTTCAAAAGGGTTCATCTGTATCGGTTGTTTCCTGTTTGTTCTGAATCAAAGCAGCTTTATGCGGAATCCTATTGGCTAAATTGGGACATCGAACCAAAGAGTACAGCTTCATTGGTGGTGCACAGTCAGATGTTTCAAGATAAAGTTGCGACAATTTCTTATTTCACGCTGGTCTGTGGACAATGTACTTTCTGAGTGCTAAACTTGCTGGATTGGTTTTTCTAGTAGTGACTTTTCTACTTTTATTCTGCAGCGCCTCAGCTGATGATCAGGTAGTAGAAATATTTCTTATTTATTATACAAAAGAATAGTTCTTTGTGGCTCTGGTCCTGTAATAGGACATGTTTTGGTTCCTTTTTTATTTTAAATAAGTGTCGTTATAATTGAACTACCAAATTGTGAATTTGTCTTGTCTTTGGATTGAGCAAAAGGTTCAAGTAATGTTTCTCAATCAGCTGTGCTTCAAAATTATAATTACTATAGTACTTCCGTTTACCTTTTAGAATATGAGATAAACGCATCGCAGACACCTCACAGATATTTAAATCAAAAGTTGATTGTCTTGTCGTCATTTCAAAGTTTTGCTGCCTGTGTGTATGTGCATTTCTGAAATGTATTTTTGGTGTAATTAGCTCAAGAAATTATGTAATCGCTATGGACGCGAACTAATCAATTCATATTCATACGAAATTTAATGTTCTTTTTTTTCTTTTGGACTTTATTGGCTTGACAAAGTTGACATTATTTGTTTTCTCCCACGGAACTGCAAACAAGATTCTAAAAGAGATTCTATGACTTTCCGGATTGTTGTTGGAATTGATATTGAAAGAGAAGAGGATTCATGAATTAGTTTTAAAGGATATAACTCTACTATATAAAGAAATGGCTTGGTTGAAAAAAGGAATGTAATTATTTCAGTACTTGTGTAGCTTTTGAAGTGTCCTCTTGAAATACAAAAAGGATATTCTGCAATCAACAAACTTTCTCTTCGTCTTTCACAATTTGTGATCGACTGCATTATCCCAAAGATCCCTAATAATGAGATGTATTCTGTGTGGACCCAATTAGATGAGGAAATATGTTTAATTGTTTTATGATGTTTCAAAATGACGTTTAAGTTGATTTTCTTGGACAGCAGTGATTGATTGTCATAGAAATCCGATTGAATTGATCCTCGCTGCAAGTATCCTAATACGGTCTTCCTAATAAAGTTATAAGACTTAACAATCAGATGTATAAGGGATTGGAAATTCATTACCCAGAAAGCATGACTCATTTGCAAGATAAGTCATCATGGTTTCAGTTCTTTTCATAAAATTATTTTCATTATTTCCCAGTAGCAAAAGAAACACTACAAGGCTTAAACAACAGACGCAATACATGTTGCAACTGATTCCCTTTTCTCAACTTCATTCAAGCTGAGATGAACTCAACCCATAAGCCTCAATGATGACCAGAGTCCAGCCCCTACTCCATGAGTCTAGTCATGCCACCTTTGAATGAGAGCGAAAGGAAAACATGGTTGCGTTTTAAATGGCTTTTAGATTTTTTCTGCGAACACTACACGAATTGCAGGTAACTTAGAATTGTTTTGGTAGATCCAAGCTCAGAGTTGAGCATTCCAGTTCTTCAATCAGGCAAAAAGTAAAGATGTACAGTTTACACAAAATTGTCCCAAACAAATATTAGGTAGTTTATATTTGTTGAAACTTACAGTAAACTCACAATTAACAAGAAAGTCCTCCTGCGTGAACGCAAGAGGCATACCGACCGCTGCGTAGCAACAGCTCACTTGGCTTGGGGGGAGGGGATACCCCAGCTGGGGGGACCCTGGGTAACCCCCACTGCCGGCAAGATCTGGCTAGGGTAGAACCACCCCCCCACC
>JBCAUG010714513.1:0-12993 GCA_038406175.1 Haplosyllis leylae | reverse complement strand
ATTGAATCCAGGCACCTCTCCCTGCTTGTTGGAAGTCTCAGACTTTTAGATTCTTATCTAGGTATGTTCTATTGATTCCAAAGGTCCAAGAATCAACAGGGCATGACTACATAAGGATGTAAAAGGCTGAGACACCCAGCAAACAGGGGAATTATCTCATACAGTAGGATACAGTGCATGACAGTTAGGGGTGCCTAGGTTCAATTTCCACTGGGGTTAACATTTTACTACTGGATTTTTTTTTTGTTTTCTCGTGATTCTGTATAATTCATCTCCATTTGGGGAAAACTCGAGTGGTCAACAAATTTGTCTTAATTCTGTATGTGACCGAGAAAATGCTGTGTGCTCAGCTTGTGTTTGATAAACTTTTCCTTGTTTTCTCTGCAATTATTATCAATTTCCATTCCATTGGTTATCAATACATGAAGTAGAATGTCGTTCAGTTTAGTTTTCATGAAAATTGTAAATCAATTCTCAAGCTCTGTAGAATTTTTTCCAGCACAAGACTGGGGTATTTTGAGAATGAATTGATAATAGGTTCATTGATGGTGTTTTTCTTCTTTGAATACGTTTGAACCGTTTAAATTTGTCCAGTGCAGGAACAGATACCCCATGAATAACTGCTGTTGCTCCGTGGGATATAAAACCTGGTTGCTCTGAGAGCCCTCCGATGAACTTAGCATAAAAGAGTTATACTGGTGACAATATCGTAAAGCATGGAGCCTCTTTTTCAAACCTCAACTTTTCACTCATTCCACTCCAACAAATATGAAGATTTCTTTAAAACAAAATGACCCAATACAACTGAAGTTGAAGCTATCAGTTGACTGATACAGGGGGTTGTGAGGAGGGGTGGCAAGCTCAGACCACCAGTTTCTGCCAGCACCTGATCAGCATTCCCGCTGAAGCAATCGCACTGGCGAGGAACATAAACGAGCAGCTTCCGTAAATCTTTATTAAGCTCTCCAAGACTGCAGTTAAGAGAACTACCAAAGATATAATTTGTCCAACCCCTTGAGGCTAAGCAGACATGTGTTGGATAGGAGATCTCTGAACTGAACTCTGTTTCATGCACTACTTTTTTGCCCTTGGATAATTTCCACAATTAATCAAGCATGACTTTATATAGCTCTCAAAGAATCAGACTAAAAACCAAACGTCAACTCAGCTCAGTCAATAAGGCATTAGTGTAAAGACCAAGAGGTCCTGGGTTCAATCCCCACTAGAGGCATTTTTTGCTGAGTTTACTTTGCTCTTTCCCATGAAAGCCTTTGTTGGCACCATTGCAAACTTTGTATAATTTAGACAAAAGCTCGAATAAATGAACTGCTGAGGTAAACACCAGCGGTACTAATTACCTTCCTCAAACCTTTGCAAGCTTTTTAGAAATATTCATAAGGCCAGTGCACAATTTGGTTCTTACCCCATTTGAAATCACAGAACAGCAGTTTCCTGTATTAATGATATTAGAAATGGGATTTTGATTTCTTTATATCTACATATTTACCTAACAATCTTATCTCACACATCACATATTTGACACAAAACTAAACACATCTCATTAGTGAAAGTATGCACATAGAGCTAGTAGGACATGGCTTAATGCAGATAAACGTCTTTAGTTTCAGTTGATTTCCTCTGGTATAAATAACCGAATTAGCTTAATTAAAAAGTAAGGAACAATCAACCATGACCAAAATACAAAAGATTTATGTGACTCTGTAATTAAACAAGCATGGTTTCAACTCAATTAATTTTTCTAATTGGGAAAATTCATTAAAAGGAAAACTCGAATACGCTATTTAGTAACCTTGGTCCTTTGCCAGATGGGGAAGGTAAAAATTTAGATAATTGAAATAAGTAGTACAATACATTCAAATAATTGAAACAAATATTTTAAATCTACGTATTTATCTATCACATGTTGAACAGTGAGTCGTGGTACCAACATATCATCTACCACTTTGAAAAGTATGTTTAGAAAGTAGGCTTTACAATAGATTGTTAAACCATTCAACTGTGAAATAAAAAGTTAAATTCTAATATTTAAAAGAACACAAGCTCACAGACAGATGTACCTTGCTCTACAGTACTGATGAGCTCATAGATGTAGGATTCAGCACTGCAGTGACATTGGAATTGACAATCCTTGCTTGTGCTACTTTCAGTCATACGTTGGCACTCTTTGTATGACACACATTTGTCATAAGATGTCAAGCGAAGCAACAGCAATTCATCACACTTGTTTTCATTTTCCGGAGTCACAACAATGTTCATATCAATGGTATTGTTTGGCCAATCCGATGTGCTGTTGATCTGAAAAGTACCTCTGTCCACAACGTATATCATTTGGCATGACGTCAAATCGTCATCCAGCAGTTTGCTTGTCCCATTGATCACCTGGTACACTGTTACAAATAGAATAAAATATTAAAACTGTAAGAAAGTTACTAGAAATGATCAACAAAACCATTCACAAAACCACATGTTGTGGAACAACAAGGCAGTACCATTATGAACGTAGATCATTGAAATAGGAAGGAGAGATCTTCCAAGGATATCAGACAGAGTTATTGGCTCTCAGATAAAGTGTGTTTTGGAATTGGTTCCGCCTTAACCTGTGGTATCGTGGACCAAATGTTATATCTGCCGAATAAAGTTCAAGCGAGGAGAAGCACTCACTTGGGCAAAGATTGTTGCTACATCCAATATCTTCAGTTGGGGATCCAGTGCAGTTGTTCCCTCCATGCTGAGGACTGGGATTGATGCAAGATCTGGATCTGGACCAGGTTCCTCCTCCACAGCTGACTGAACATCCACTCCATTCTCCCCATGCTGACCAACCTCCATGAACTATAAAAAAAGTAGAATAAATGTACATTCAAATACTGCACATTGCTGAACAATATTCCAGGAAGTCTAATTTCCAGAAAGTACGAAAGAAGTATGCTGCCATATTATTTATGTTTAATTAGATTTGACCAAATTTACACTGAATTTTATATTATCTGAAAATTAAAAGGTATTTTTAGTTCAGTATGTTGAGGGAAATTCCTGGGAAAGCCCTTTATGGACTTTCACTAATCTGGGTAACTGGTAAGTGATTATACTCCAGTTTTGTGTACATTTATTAATTACAACAATATGATGACTAATGATTGCTACACTAAAACAGCCCAAATGATTTCGGATTTGTAATAAAATTGAGGTTTTATAGCACATTTCCTTACAGAAAGTTAGACACAATGTTATTTTTGGAATCAAATTTCCAGTGCAAATGTGTGACTGGTGGCAGCATTGGGCTGTCATGCCAAACAAGCTCCATTGCAATTGCATTGATTGTACTTTCACATAATGGTAGAGGCCTTCTTTTTCAAAGTTCTTAATTGACATTTATGATTCCTTTCATTTCCCCGTTTGTCTCGGAGGTTTTGGGGGGTGTACGAATTGTGTGTTTTCAGAGAAGAGTTTTGAAAAGCAGAAGATTAAACGTTTTCTCACCTGGACAGGCATGGTTGTTACAGTCTTCAGTAGATGTAGGATTTCCTACACAGTTCTTTCCTCCATGCTGAGGACTCGGATTGTTACATGATCTTGATTTCAATCGGGATCCACCTCCACAGCTCACTGAACATGTCGATAATTCTGCCCAGATAGACCAGCCTCCGTGAACTAAATATTAGATGGACATTTCATGCCCGCAGTTAACTGAACATATTCCGAAGCAGTCCAGAAAAGACGACTAATCACAGAATTTACATAAATGTCTAATATAGATCTTAAAAATCACTCACTTGGACAGGGATGAGTGTTACAGTTGCTATTGTCAGTAGAACTTCCTGCACAGCTGTTTCCTCCATACTGTGGTGCAGGATTGGTACAAGATCTGGTTCGTGATCTGGATCCGCCTCCACAGCTGACTGAACATCCACCCCATCCACCCCAGTTAGACCAACCTCCATGAACTAAGGTAATATGTATAATTTTAATAAAAAGTGTCAGAACATGACACAGATGTAATGCAAGCAGTTTCGTGGAAGTCCTGGTGAAGTATTCGAGTTTTCCCGTAATACATAAAGTTGGCAATGTTGATATTTTTGTGTTTGCCTCAATTTGAAAATGTGATGGATAGAGAAGTTCATAACATCAGTTAAAATTCAAAACACCAATGTTACCAATGTTAATTTACTTCGAAACACATTAGGTTCTTAACTTTTTCCAATTTATTTACATTAGAAGTTGTACCAACTTTGTGTATTACGGGAAAACTTAAACAAGTACTCCACACCATGCAGGCCACAACGAACATAATTTAGAAAATCCAGCCTTGGCTTTGAAACAGACGTCACTAGAAATCCGAAGCAGGATTATTGGGAAATTCAGGTATTGGGGTCAGTTGTTTTCGAGTTAAAATTTAAAGATATTTACTATTCTTTCTGAAGAGTGTGAAACCCTGTCTCTGATTTGTAGAAAAACAGCTTGCTGAAAAAAGGCGACATCGGCCGTGCACTGAAAACTCGAATGCTACAAAAGAAAAATCGTGAACAAAGAGATTATCCACATTCTTATTTTCTGGAATATTCACTTTAACCCGTCGATTCCAAAGTTAATTATAACATCAAATACGTTACACTGCAGATCACGTTAGACAGATTTGGGATACAAATTAATGCAAAAGTCAGTCACATCATGACATCTTGGAAATTGAAAGACATACTCACCTCTCCACCCTGCATCCTGATCACAGAGCATCTCGCAACTACCAGAGATCCAAACAACGGTTTCCTGATAAGGATTCAATCCGGAACATTCTGTGTGATCAATCCTTTGGTAACTGCCAAGCGCTCTCTGAGCTGCAAGTACAGAAGTTCAGATGTATCTTAAATTATATGGACATCAAATACGAATAAATGTCTTTTTCAAGCAATCAATTGTATGAATGATCTTTCCTTTTGTGCGGTCAATGTCAAAAGTTAGGTACCAGTCAGGATTTACCTGAGAACAACAGGAGCAGTATCAGATAAAAATCCATCTTATCTCTACCATCTTTTTACCGTCTTTGTTCTATTTTTAGTATTTTTCGAAAATTGAATAATTTGGGTTTTGGAAAATAGAAAGCTTCAAGAATATAATCACGAAATGCATCTATTAAACAGTGATTTGTTCCAACAACCAAATGTTTTTACTCTCATTCCGAATTTTCTTACTCCTAAAAAGTAATTTTAGAGTAAAATTGTTCTTGACTTTAGAGCCACTATTACCAAATTCCTCTTCTGGTTCGAAAAATCTGACTTACAGTTTACTATGGTGTGGAGGTGGCGGTGCAATAGATGTTTCTCTCAATAGATTGTAAGAATAAGATGTAAGAACATGGCATTGCATGTTTATTGAAACTAAAGAATATTCATCAATATACAGTATTTATTCAATCTATTGATATGGTTTATCTATCTGCAGCAATTCCCACGTGTTTTCACACGGTAAACTACTTGCGATTGATGTATTTGTGGGAAAGGTATTCCTGTAGACCCACTGAACAGTTCCTGAATTAGGCCATTTTTTGCCGAGTAGATCACAGTAGTTTAACCCCTCTCCTGAACACACTCCCGAACATTCAATAGCGACCATTACTAGAAATTATCCAATCACATATACGGACACTAATTGCAATGCTATTTTATTCATAGACACCCCAACAATGCTGGGAAGAACAATGCCCATTGGTCAATTGCGACGCCATATTTCACGTTCATTTCCAGTGATGCTGCTTCATCTTCTATCATTTACAAGCAAAAGAGAAAATCGGAAAAAATGCTTTGAACATGATCATAATGTCGAGGGCGGCAAGTCATTTAGGTAGTAGCAACTTGTAATATTAGCACAGAATCTCTGACACAAAAAAATCAGGAAAACTATTGCTGTCGAATTTTTATGCATTATCTCTTTGCTGAATATTCCAATTTAAAATAGGAGATGCTGCTCTGAAACCACCTGTAAAGGGTATGTGAGGGTCTGTCAATGCTTTAATTGACCAATTGCAAACACATGGATTATAAGGCCACTTGCTCTCATGAAATGTCCTCTTGCAAAGTGCCCCCTAGGCCAGAGACCGCGATGCACACAGCCATCAAAGTTGGGTGTTGGCGTTGTTCCATTAAAGTTCCCTTATCACATGCATACAACATCCCATTTTGGAAAAGCCAATTACACTCCAGTGATAACCTCATTGGTACCTGGTTGTATCTGGTCAATGACAATCTAATGTGAGGAACTGGCATGGGGGAGCAAGGTTGCAAGGTACTCCGGTTGCAATGGTCTAAATTGGGCTATTTGGGAATTTTGGTGCACACAGTCTCATCACAATCCCATCAGCAGCTCCTTGCAGGTATAATCCTGATGTGCTTACTGTAGATTTAATTTTGGAAGCATAACTGAGTAAGATTGAATTATTGTAATTCCTCCTATGATTCATCTCGTGTATTGTACAGACTTGCATGTTCTATTTTAGAGTTTTGGCTGATTTATCTACCTCCTGCATTTTGTACCTTGTGAATTTTGTAACTATACACAACCTGTAAGCTTATATCCTGCAAGTGTAATTTTATGAAGGGGAGCTCAATCTACCATTTTGGTAGAAAAGCTGATCATTGAACTGTATTGCAGAGACTGAGCTTGACATAAACCGAAAGGTGTGTCAATGAAACCTGACATTGTGTTGGGATTATTGTTCACATGTTCATTCACAGGTACCATCACAGTTCATTTGAGTTCCTACCCAATGTGGACCTTCCAAAGGGATCCACACGATGCATTGGCAGCTACATGTATATAGAAGTGTTACCACCTACCCTTCTCAGCCGCTGTTCAAATTAAGACACTCCTCTACTATTTGGGTAAAGTGTATGAACTGAGACCCACATTTACTGTTTTCACCCCCTTGGATAAGAAAAAAGAATGCCCTTGCATTCCCATTGTTTAGTACAGGTGACACATATTGCCTTATCTAGTTGCACTTCGACTCTAGTCTGTCTCCTCATTTTCATTGAAAGATCATTTTGTGCCAACCATTGGTGAAACACCGAATCGCCTGTGAAATGTCTGGCGTAATGCTATTACAATTACGGAAGGTACATATCAATGGTGTCCGAAAGAAAGAAACATGAAGCCAAAATGTGCTGCTATTGTCGAAAAATATTTTCACTTCTGAGTGATTGAAAGTACACTATGTTGTATTTACCAAATTGTCAACTTCTTTAAGGAGAACAAGCCTTGCAGCACAAGACTACCGCAATCTTCTATTTCCTGTTTCCTTCCCCTGATTTAATTTAATCAGTGTCTAATGGCAGATGATCTTTAATACTTTACCATTGTTTCAATATTAACTCGAATTTGAGGGAAGAAACCATTGGAGTTTTTATGTGTTTATTGAACCTAAAAAAAATGAACGACGAACAAACTTCATGTTAGAACAGCAATTACTAGGTTTTTTACATTACAAAATGTAACAGTTACTTTAATATAAATAAATAATTCATCAATCAATCAATCAACAGTTCAATTGGCAAAGCCATTTGGGACGGATCTGAACCTCCAAGAATTCTGTTTTGAACGGATCCATAGGTTTAAATGACAATCATTTTCATTTGCATAATAATTCCACTTCTCATTGTAATAAAAAGTAATGATGTTCTGTTTAAATATTTGGAAAAGATACAACTAGGAGATATTTTGCGAAAGTTATTGACTTTCATGTGCAGCTCTCTTGTTTTTCTTCAGTAGTTATAATTTGAAAGTCTCATTTCTGTCACACATGACAGGATTCAAAAGTGAAGATCAAATGTAGTGTATGTACAATGCAAAAATATAGTGTCATTATCTATTTTGGACTTTCGTGTCTGCATAATCCCTGACGAGCTAAAATCCAACCACATATAAATACATGTAAGTGGCACAAGAGAAAAAAAAACTGGAGACTCAGTAAATTTGGCAAAGATAAGTAAAACAAGTTGAATGGGATGAAAATAACAATTGGACATGTGTAAAATATGACAAAAGACTAAATAAAACAGAAGTGGCAAAGGGCATTACTTCGTTACTGAGCAAAGATAAAAATAACAAAATGTACTTCTGAAGTTAAGATGAGTTGCAGTTTTTTTTTTAATTTCTGCACTGTGCAATAAAACTTAACGCCCACAAGTTTCGGTTAAGTTATATTCACAAGACTAATTTGCAGTCCTTACACAATGATGTTGTATCCTTCCTCGTCACTGGTTTCCTTGGTGACACAGTTTTCATCGGCATCAAGGCTGAAGGAGATGCAGGATAGAGTAGTGGAACAGAGGGCAGCACATTTGATTCTCTGAGTTGTAGTGCCCTCATTTAAGACGACAGATCTGTAAGTCATATGATGTAGATGGCGTAATGATTTTAATTTATTCTTCAGAAATATCGCATTTTAAACGTTTTCTCGGAAACCTATGGAATGCCGTTTTCATTGAATTTTCAATGAGTACGTTTAGTACATTTTATTACATTGAACATGGAGAAGAATTCTGGAAAAAGGAATATATATTCCAAACTTACCCTCCGGAAAACTCATCCTCCACAATATCCCCTGAGTGAAGAGATACTATGTTAAAACGTTGCTTAATTTTACAACACTTTAAATAATTTTTATAATTTAGAAATAGGTATTGATTTTATGATTGGAATGAAAGCAAGATTTTAGGTGTCGTCTGGAACTTGTCAGCGTTATATTTGATTGCTCAAGTATTTGACGCAATTGAAAGTACAGTAAACAGTAGCAGTCAGTGAATATAGTGAAACAGACTGTGTGATTGGAAGCAAAAGCAGCCAGTGAGAGGCGTTTCAATTGAATTTTGTCTCCCAAATTCACGTAAATTATTTTTAATTAATGGATGTCCAATATTTTCCGGAAGAAGCAACAATAGCAGAAGTGTAAATTATTAATCTTCAAAGTTATGTCAGCAAAATCAGTAAAGTCATGAACAATGAATTTTGATCCACATTTCAAGTTTTGTGAGTGTGTTTCTTATGAAATTATTGATCTAATACAAAATAAACAGTGCCGTGAAATATTGGTAATTGTCCTGTACAAAAATCGAAAAGTAAAGCAAACATTAGTAGCTTTTCCTATCAATTGCCTCTTTTCATAGATGGTGGCTTCGCAGGGTAAACAAATAGGTTGTATCAAATGGAAATGATTTAAGACACACCTTTTGTTACATGATCTTATATGGCCACAATAGCTAAGTTTTCACATAAGGGGACCGCGCACCCCAATAAAGCTAGTAATGACAGGCTCTCAAAGCGGTTCCAGCACATTACAGAACCCTTCCACACATCTTAAGTACACCACTTAGTGACAAATTTCTGTATTTCCAGCAGAGTTCATCTTGGGTACAATATAGTCAACCAAGCGGACCCAGCGGGAACCATGATTAGATCTACTTTGGTCTTAGCATTATCTGAATCGAGTAGTTACCATGTTTAGTGTCTGTGCTGAAACCTGGACCCAGGAACTTTGTCCCTCATTTCATTTCCATCCCTGATCTGGTCAATTTTTTAAAGCTTTAATATTAACGTGATAAAAACAATAATAAAACAAATAAATGCAATAACTCACTTGCACAGGCCTGTGTGTTGCAGTCACCACTCTCGTCAGTAGTTCCTGCACAGTTGTTTCCTCCATGTTGTGGACTCGGGTTGTTGCATGTCCTGGATCTTGATCTGGTTCCATCTCCACATGTGTCTGAACATCCAGACCATCCATTCCAGTTAGACCAGCCTCCGTGAACTAAAATGAAATATATTTCATGTCTATTCAAAATACAGAACAAAAATCACAGAAAAATAGGATACTCACTGGGACTGGGACAAGAATCAATATTGCAGTCAACATTTTCATAGTTGCTGCCATCACAGTTGTTCCCTTGGTATCCTGGTTCTGGATTGTTACATGATCTTTTCCTGTGCCTAGTTCCCCCTCCACAGGTGGCTGAACATTGAGTCCATCCTCCCCATCCTGACCAACCACCGTGAACTACAATTAAATGGAGTACATGTGAAGTTTAAGGATTCCAGGATATCCTGCTTCCATGAGATATTGCATTTACAATTTTAACTATGAATGCATGATGGTTCAGATCCACAACTGTATTCTAGCATTCTAGCAAGCATTTCACTTCTATGAGCCTTCGATACAGGTTTTTCACATAAATTTCTGGTTAATCATCAATCACATGAAGTACTATTCTGAGATAGATGTTTTTGTTTTGAATGCAAATAAAATGTGTAAATATGATCAAACTATAAAGTGTATATCTTTCTGTACTGCTGTCCTATTTTTATTTTGTTCAAAAAGTTGTCAAAATGTGACACCTTTGTTCTGCACATTCTAATTTGGATTTGAAGTTAAACGTGTTAAGCAGACAATTGAGTTTTTTACGATAGGCGTTTCTGTCAGATTATCTGACAGATCTTTGTACAGGGAAGAGAAAAAAATTCGTCAAAAATTGCCCCCAGTGGCTCTCCGGATCCTAAGACCAATGCTTTACCCCTGAGCTAGGGAGGAATCTGTTGGGTGCTCTTCCCTGAGCGATTTATCTGACAGAAATGCCTATCGTGAAAAACTCAGTTGGATTGCTGATAAAGCAATGTACATCATTCACAAATCGAGGTACAGGTAGGTTTTTCATGATAAGGAAATCTGATGCATTTCTGTCAGATTATCTGGCAGATCTAAAGTTACACAGAACAAAATAAATTCAACAAAAATTGCCCCCAGTGGGGTTTGAAACCATGACCTTCTGAACATCACTCTAATGCTCTAACAACTGAGTTAGGCATGAATCTGTTTGGCAGAGATTTCTGAAGTGAGCTTTGATTCATGCACCACTTCACATGTTGGACTTTGTTCATTTCTAGAATCAATTGAGCATGACTTTATAAAGGCCTTAATGATTCACACAGACAACCAATAGTGACTTAGCTCAGTTGGCAGAACATTAGAGTGATGATCCGGAGGTTGTGAGTTTCAAACCCCACTGGGGGCAATTTTTGACGAAACTTATTTTGTTCTGCATAACTTTAGATATGATAATCTGACAGAAATGCGTATCGTGAAAAACTCGAATGTCGTGCTTGACCTACCCAGGAAAATAAACAACCAGTATACAAGAATTGATTCATTACTGAGATTCATTACTCCCAATGTCAAAATACATAAATTGCATAATTAATTAGTCATTTAAAAACTCATATACTTACCTCTCTTTCTAAAGACAATGTAGTTGTCTTTCAGATTTGTTGAAAAGCAGAGATGTGAGTAGTAGTAGCACTGTCCGCTGCCTGCATTACAGAGAGAACAGAATACCACGGCTGTAAAAGAAAGTAAATGTACGGTAACAATTTTCCACACGGTTGATAATAGGGACTGACCGCACACCAAAGGCTTCAAAGAAAACTAAATATAATTTCAAACAAGAAAGTCCCCATCTTAGGCGTGGGCTACCCCATCTCAGCCGGTAGGGTACCCCAGTCCCCGGCAGGGGGATACCCCATCCCAACCATGGGGTACTGTTGCGTAGCTTAGAAACTACTCATCGAGTTAGCTTCTAGACTAGAGCCAAAATATTATTTAGAGTAAAAGTCCAAATGTGTAAATCCTGCGACTCTTTAGTGAACTCCAAATCCTGATGAAAGTGCAATACTCAGACAAATGACTAAGTCAGACAAGTTTGGTTTAGCCACTTTATTCCTTACAATGCAAAAGCATTCAGGAACTAGTGTGTACCTTACGTACTTTTGTGATATCCTATCCAATGCTTTCCAAGTGGTAGTGGTGGTTGCTTCTCCAATGATGCCCAAAGGTGAAATCATGTTTGGGCTAAGATCTGACTGCCTTATATAGGGCTGGTCAGGTTGCACCCAGTTATGCAACAATTTTGCAAAAATTTTGTTGGGGTTTAGCTTATCTTTTGTTGAATGTAAACTATTTGACCACTTTTTCATAACAAAAGGTCATGTACTGGTTATGTAACATTTACAGGATGTTGCACAATAAGTTCTATTTATAGCATTGGATCTGTCAATCATATTAGTACTGGTTCACATTGTAGTCTCCAAGAATGCATCAAACTGTCCTATGATAAGACAACTTGATTTACAGAAACACATGTATTAATACAATTTTACATTATTATATTTAGATATTAGAACAAATACATTATATAATATATTAGATTTACAAAATATACTAGTAAACAACTTTTGCACAATGTCAAGGATGTTCATACAAGGTCTTATCAGTACACATACCATAGTCACTATGGTATGCATCTATAAATAGAACATCACTGGTGTACGAATTTCACCTGTCCGTGTGGACATGCATTCGAACCACATAACAATAAATGCAAATAGAACCATTGCCCAAGGAATACATGCTTGACCTTGACACAAATGGTCAACCCGCATTTCCGCCCGATTGCATTTATTTCATCAGTTACTACCGGCTTGTCCATTATTCAGTTCTGATTCCAGAAACATTTACAAGACTCCAGTTATTTTCCACTCAATTAATGCCAAACTATTTTTTGCTTCATAAATAAGAGTTATTCCTTGAACATTATTACCCTTTCATGTAATCACCGACTTGCCTTATGTGACCCTCTTGTATTGTAAGTCTTTCACTTTACCTTTTATGTCCACATCAGGTGAAGTAATGTTAATCAAGTTTCCTAAGTGGAATAGAAGTTATGCCCTTCAAAATGATGTAAACAGCTGGCTCTCATGTTGTCTTAGAAACTAATATAGTAAAGGTCAAAACAAGGTTTAAGGCAATTACTGGCAATTGAGATTTTTGGCAGGCCTAAACTCCCGCTTGCCCAATTACAACACCCTGAGGGAACAGCGCAAATTTCTGACTTAAACGACAATATCAGTAATTTCTGACCCATTGAAGTCAATGGG
>JBCAUG010714502.1:0-12994 GCA_038406175.1 Haplosyllis leylae | reverse complement strand
AGACAGCCACACTGTATATATTGTAAATAGACATTTTAAAGGGTTCTAAGGTTAAATGGCAAACTTTGCCTTCACCCAGTCTCACAGTACAGTGAGGTCATCATGTTTTTTGTAAGCTTTTCATGATACTGTACTTTAAATTGGCAAATGGCAATTTTTTTTTAGTTAAATGTAAGGCCAATAAATGGCTTATTGTTCAAAATACGAACAGAAGGGGATGTCGGAGTCCCTCACCAACCAAGGTCAAGGTAACTGTGTGACCTTGTATATATAGTATGGCCCAGCCAACCAGCGGGCACTTCAGTAAATCTACCCAAGTTATGTACAACTTGTTGCCCTGCCAATAAACTGATATCCACGCTATAAGTAACCGTGTCTTGTATTTATGACCCCACAACACATGCCATTTATTTAATCTTTCTAAGGTTGTATACTATGATGGGATACATGTATTGGGCCACTACAAATATGATCAGACCTTAATTTAGTCAGGCCACAATAAAATCACAACTTCATACTGTGCTTTAACATAGTTCATTGGGTTACTTTAGCGGGACACTAAATTGTACAAATGACACAGTGTATGAAAATATCCAATTTTGTTTCTTGACAAACTGTCAGCCAGACAATTTTGACTCCTCTCACATGCCTGGTAGAAATCCTAACATTAGATACAAGTCCCTTCAAAACTATGATTCTAATCAATACCATACAATTCTTGCAGGATGTGGTAGTGTAGTTTATCATATTAACCACACTTTGATTATAAACACTTTGATTATATCACACTTTGATAAAATGATTCTGCTATTCTTGAACTGATCTATCCAGGCCAAAACTGCAGCTGTTACAGCATACAGCTCCAGGTATTCTATGCTGGGCTTGAACTTTGCAATGAAACTTGATGGTCCTATTTTGCCACTTGCATCACTGAACACTTCTATATCATCTGCAACCAGAATCTTTGAGAAGTCTAAGAAGGTCTACAGAATACTGATGGATGTTTTAAGAATGTCAACTACATAGTCAGATCCTGCCTCATCTCTGCATTGACTCTGATATGATGATGAGGTTTCAATTTGTCTGCAGCAGTATAGGCATAAAGCCTTCTAGTGAATGCCCTACCAGGTATAGCACATCTGCCCAAGAAGTTGAGAAAGCCACATACTTTTTGTAACTGGTTCAATGTTACCTTTTTACTCTTTTTGAGTAAAATGGATTCAATCAACATCACAGTTTTCTCCACTTTTTCCACAGGTATGTGCACACACTGGTTAATGGTATCTATCAGGAGACCAAGAAAGACTAACTTTGCTGTAGTATAGAAAGTCTTTTCTAGAGATTCAGGGAAATTGATTTCTTCACAGACCTTCAGAAATTCCCTAACTTGATTATTGCATAGAAGTTGCAATAAAGCTGCAAAGAAGAAATCATCCAAATAATTTACCAAGCTCTTTTTGGTTCTCCACTGAACAATATGTTTAACAGCATTACTGAATCTTTGGAAGTGAGAGCAGGATATGGATGCACCAAAAGGTAAGCACTTGTCTACAAAATAGTAAGTCTTACCAATCTTAGATGACACTGCTTTCATGACAAGGAATCTCCAATGCTTTTTCATAATGCCCAGGTTCCTAAATGCTGATTTCATGTCTGATTTGGCTATTTTGCAACCTTTACCTGCTTTGAGGCAAAGTTGTGTGGCATCATTAAAAGCAGGGTAGTTAATACTACATAGGTCAACTGGGTGTTTTTTGCATTCACAGATGTATTCTTCCCTCTTGGATAAGACAAATGAAATATTAACCTTGTGTCTTTCCCACCATCTTTGGTGTCCAATCCAATGGGGGATTGTATATAGGAGTCAAAAGGAATGCTCTCAAAAGGGCCTGCATATCTTTTCTCCTTTACTTCCTTCATGACTTTGTTCCATAGTATCACTGGATCACCTACTTCCCTAAATTTCAGATTGGGTGATGTTATTTTAACATCTGTCCTTCCCATGTATCCAATGCTAAAACCATGTGTGAAACTATCCACTAAGAATTTAGTTTCCTTTGGATCATATTTTGATTGTGTCAGCAGTTCCTCAAATACTTTGATATTCACAGGGGTCTTTATTGATTCTAAATCAAAGTTTTCATATTACAGTACCTCTTCCTTGCTGTTCACTGCAATTCAGAACAAAATATAACAGATATTTGACTTATTGTTTTTCAGGTTTAGGGCTACTGTTCACTGGTTTGGTGGTGTTACTGCCATTACTTGGTCTCTTTTGCTGCTTTCCTTATCTTTTTCTACAGTTATGATAACCATGATTCCAATCTGCACAATAAGTACACCTGTGATCATAGTTACATTCTGATCCAGCTCTCTTGAACTTGTTATTGTAAAACCTCCAACAGCAGTCATCTTTCCAACTTTTAGCTCTACTAAGTCCAGGGTTAGGCCCAGCAGAATGAGTGAAATTAGATGAGGAAGAAGATAAGGAAGAACAATTGTTGAAGGCCATATTCCAACCCTGCGCATATGTCTTACTCCAGCTCCTCCAGGGCTTGCTTGACATATATTCTCTAAAATTGATATCACAATAACACACATTTTCCCAAGGATAAGAGGCTTCTGCAGTGTGGATCACATACACATACTGCCAAATCTCCGAAGCTTTAGCTGGATTTGCACTAGTATAAATTGCCATGAACACCCTGAAGGCTTGGTCCCATTTCCTGATATTATTAATTTTACCAGTTCTAGGAACAAGTGGGTCAAGGTAGCTGTTGGTACCTTGTGTGATGAGTTGGTAGAACTGCTTATTTAGGTCATCATTTCTACCACCACTCATGCCAAATTTGTCTTTGGGTAGCAGTCTTTCAAGTTTCACATATTCACCCTGCTCAATCTTACTCTTTAGACTTGGTTCTATTTGACTTGTGACATGAAAAAATTCATCAACTTGGTCAAAATTGCATAAAAATAATATCTCACTGTCAATAGGAGCTAAACCCTCAGGTTTTACAAACTTGCTTCTCAATTGGTCATAATCAGGTGGCATAAGCAAAATATTGTAATTACCTTTTGACGCTTCAATTTTTACTTTGAATTTCTCTGCCTGCATCAGTAGTTGATCTGCCACACGGCTTGGGTCATCTGCTTCACCTTCAAATATCTGAGGCAAACTGTGATCCACTTGGTGGTTGCCCCTGTCAATCCGTCTCGAATCCCTTGTATCACCAGTACCAGTGGCAGCAGCTGTAACTTGAGGCAACCTTGACCTTGGATGTGATCTGTTGAATTGATAATCCCTATGGATATTACCACCTGCTTGTGAAACAGGAGTTGCACCAGTGCCGACATTGCTCCTTCTCTTACCAGAATCAATCATGATGCTTTCTACAAAGTTTGAAATTTTTTCAATTAATGCAACATTGTCATGATTTTTATTAATTTGCCTTAGTCCGGGTGAATAAATTGTTGCATCAGATGGCAATTTAAAATTGTGCTGTTTAACTGGAACACTACAACCCATAATTGTACCTGTTTTTCTAGCTCCTCTGCTATTATCTTTTGTTGATCTAGAGTTAGTTTGGTCTGAATTCTGTCTTGCTGACATCTGACTATATCAACATATTTTAACTGTAAAAGATTGACTGATCCTGTAGTTGATGTTGCATCAATGAGTGTACTGTCCAAGGACATAATCTAAAGTGGTGGGATTTGGTTTGAGCTTGAAACTTAAACTTTAAGTTTCGCTGATGGCATGAGGATGATTGGCTACTGTATGGAAGGAAGCAATTTACAACCAGGAGACACAGATTACTTTACACTCCCACAAAAAGAATGGCAGACACAGATTAATTGGTTTATTGAAGTCTATGAAACACATACAAAGTAATGAGCTTCAGAAAGGAAGCAGTCACAGTTGCCTACAAGAGGCGTGAAATCTCAAACTTCAAAGGGGTTATAAATATGCCATAAGCCAGAAAGGGCCAGAGAAAAGTGAGCTTAGCTGTAAATTCTTATTGATGGCAATAATCCGGTTCAAGAATTCTTTTCACAAGATTACAGCAATAGCAGATGGATTGAACATGAATGGTGAAGTGTAACCACAAACATCAGGGCAAGTGACAAATTTTGACATGACAATCATTTGTGTCAGATATTATCACAAATTAGGTTTTTTTTACAAAATTGTGATAGTTACCATAACAAATTTTTACCCTCTCTACAGACAACTTCAGAGGTCACTGCTAACAAATTTTCATGTAATCATTTTCCAATGCAAGTCAATGAATGGTGAAATTGTTTACAAAAAAGTTTCTATTGGGTCACACAGCCTTTTGCATTTTTGTCTTTTATCTTAGCAGCATTGTGTTTTCAATCTGTGTGCTGATAAGTTTTGATTTTCAGTTATGTAAATATCTTTTTGTAGATGTAGGTGTCTGTTTGTCTGTCTGTCCATTGGGAAGTGTAACACAGGATGGACATGGTTAATTTAAAGATAAAAAACACAGCTTTTTGTAAATTAATATTGATTTTGATCCAGAGTAATATTTGACAAACCTTTGAATTACAATTTAACTAATAATGAACGCTTTGGTTAAGATATCATTTTGAATTAAGAGTTCCATTCAGAGATGTATATAGTACTTTGATTTTTTTTGTTGTGAATAATTTGGTTTATGTATGAACATTGTTGACTTGAATGCACTGCACTGTACACATAGGAAATTGTGAATTGTGCTTTTGACACCTTCATACACTGAGAAGAAAAACTGACTTTATTTTACTTCATTTATGTTTGATTTTTGCATTTTACATCTGTTTAGTCACTGGCCCTCACCAGGACTTCGCTAGCCTCACAGTTATTGTTTGTACACTTTGACGTGATAAGGATAAAGAGTACTGAAAGATGGTGTGCATCGCAAAACATGGCGTTTATTGAGTCGGTAAAGCAATTGGATATTGTTCTTATTAGCTGGATAATTTACTCTCTAGCATAATTTACACATTTACACAATCAATTTACTGCAACTTTATTTACTTTGTAGCCCCTGGTATTTTTCTTTCAAAACTATTAATCACTTCACACATTAAAAATACTTTATTGTAATTACTAAAACTCCACAGTTGTTCTGAAATACAAAGATCAGGTTGGGCATCGCATAGCAAGGAACTTCTTCTCACGTCTTCCTATGATCTACAGACACTCGCTTAAGTCAGCAGGTTAATGACTTTAAGCAGCGATGTAGAGTCACAGATGTGTACCATGCACCCAGACCCTTCAATAAATTCCGACTCTTTTTTTAAGTTCAGACCATTCTTTCAAAATGGTTGTCAAAGAAAAATTACATTTGTAAACATTAACGAACAATCCAGAAATTTTCTAAAAAATAAATCTATACAGTTGCTTTTTATATTATTGATATCGGTTTTACGCTTGACTTTTATCAGTATAGATCAATTTCAGGAGGCAGTGGCGAATCCAAGGGAGGGCCAGGGATGCGTCCTTTCTTCCCTCGGGGTCAAATTTTTATCTAATTTTTCAAGGAAAATTGGCCAATATATTAGGCTCACTTCCCTACCTTTTGGATTGGATTAAACCACTGGGATGGCTGTCATATTTACAGCTTCATTAACAACCATCAGGCTATTGTCACATTTGTGTATGGATATAGATCTATAATATCCATCTCCCTGAAAGAGTCGAAATTTACTCAGGATATTTCGAGGCGTGTAACTCATTACCAACTTTAAATGTGGGTTACGCATCTGATGCGAGACCAATTACATGTAACTGAAGCATCACTTTAAACTACTCACCAAAATCATAGAATTTCTTCAGAAAAAGGAGTCCGTGAATTTGTAAATGACAAAGAGCCAAACCACCACAAAAGTTAGTAAATTTATCTATTTTGTCAGAGTGAAGGTTTTTGAAAAATAAATGTTTAGAAACAAAAATGGTTCGTCAACAGTAGTAAACTTTTTTATTTGACAACTGACCTATTGCACTATAAGTTAAAATTAAAAGATCAATCGAGTCTTCCCTAAATGGAGATGCATTCTACAGAATCACAAGAAAACAAAAGAAACGAGTAGCAGTGGGAATTGAACCCAGGGCGTGTGACTTTTATGCCCCGCACACTACTGTCCGAGCTAATTCCCCATTTGTACAAGAACATGACATTTAAAGACATGAAATTTTATGATATGGCATTCACTACATTACATGACAGTTAAGGACATAATATTTCAGGACAAATATCATACGATATTTTAGGGCATACCATTTCGTGACTTGACATTACAGCACATGACATTCCAGGACATGACACTTCAAGGCATGACATTTCAGAACATTTGATGATATGGAATAAGGACGTGGCATTAAAGAACAATAAAGGACAACATATTTGATTTCAAATGATATTTCAACTCGCATTTCAAATACCAAATGAGCGCACATACAGTGTGTACACTTTATTGTAATGGTTGAAAAGAAAACATTCGTTATTTCTTAATTGAGTTTTTCACGATAGGCGTTTCTGTCAGATTATCTGACAGATCTTTACGCAGGGAAGAGAAAAAAAATTCATCAAAAATTTCCCCCAGTGGGGTTTGAAGCAAGGACCTCCGGATCCTGAGACCAATACTCTACCCCTGAGCTAGGGAGGAATCTGTTAGGCACAAGATTTCTGAACTGAGCTTTGTTTCACGCACTGCTTCACATGTTGGACTTCATTCATTTCTAGAATCAATAGAGCATGACTTTATAAAGGCCTTAATGAGTCACACAGATAACCAAATAGTGACTTAGCTCAGGGGTAGAGCATTGGTCTCAGGATCTGGAGGTCCTAGTTTCAAACCCCACTGGGGGGCAATTTTTTACGATTTTTTTTTTGCTCTTCCCTGTGCAAAGATCTGTCAGATAATCTGACAGAAACGCATATCGTGAAAAACTCAAATGATAACAGTTAGAAGTGGCATGGTAGACACATCTGTCAACTGTGTCAATGTTTCATTTCCTTTCTCAAATTTATTGGTGTCACTAATAAATTCGGTAAAAAAGTCTATATCATCTTCAATTCATTTTATGTTTTTAAAGAATTAATATGTCAAGATAAGCAAAAGAAAATAAAACCGAACCTGTTAGATCTGGCAACATTTTTGTAATTATAGCAAAATAAGAATCAACCGCCAACTAGGTTGCGAAATATAGAGCACAGCCCACGTTGGGAAGGTACATGAAACTTTGCTGTACAATTTTGAAATGTATTTTGAAAAGTAAATCGAGCTTTTTCAAAATAGGAGTTATATAATTACTGTAATTTCTTGTAAAAAATTTTCGACTGAAATTGGGCAGTGTACGATTAAAATTCGAACAAATGATTTAATTTAAAGGTAGAAACTTTTTGGGTTGTTATGACATGGGCCAAGATTTGTTCAGATGCACTGAAATTGGTTGAAATTTATTAACTGAAATCAGTCAAGTCTATTGTTTTTGTCAACCAAAAACAGTAATGAGATTAACTGAGATTAAATGACCTTGATCTTCAGATGACCTTGACCTTTTAAATGTTTGATTGGAATAGAAACATATAGAACTGAAAGCTAGGTGAAATATGACAAAGAATACATTTGACCTTGACCTTGATCCAATAACCTTCATACTCAAACTTAGCCTAGATATGGTCAAGATGTATCTGTATACTGAAAATGAAGTTCCTAGCTTTAGTAGTTCAAAAGTTATAGCCTGAACAGACAGACAGACAGACAGACAGACAGACACACACACACACAGACAGACCTAGGTGAAATTATTACCTATCCACCAACGCGGATGGTAAAAAGCTCAAATGAGGTGTCTTGCACCTCAATCAAGCAAAGCTTGTTAATTGTGATCAAATTCTAGGCTCAGTCTAGTCTAGGCTATGTCGCAGATCATACTTGTGTGACAAAGTTTCATGTTCTGTACGAGTGCTTAGATGGGAGAATATATATATATTTATATATATAGATCTAAATATATGTAGATCTAAATATATATATTTAGATCTATAACACACAACATTACATGAATGCAAGAGTCTTAAATGACTCAGATTTACAAAGCAAAGCCTTAATGGTAGAGCATAGTGATTGTCAGTTTTTCAAGAGCAAAGAAACTCTGGCTGTGGATTTCAAGCTCAAGTCAGTTTCCATCGGGAATGTGAAGCGACTGTCAGAAATTCGCAAACATTTCAAACAAGATTTCTTCAGGACCGGGTGTCCGAACGAGTAAACAATAGGACTAATAATGACTGAACTCTTTCCAATAAAACTAAGTGACACATCAACTTGCGGTGTGATCAATGCGTAATGTCCAAAAGTTCCAATCAATGCGACAATGGTAAACGGCAGCCATGACGCACAGAATAATACGACCACGATGACAGAAACTTTAGCCACTTTGATGTCGGCTCTTCGTCGTCCTTCAGCTCGGAATTCTCCATGGGATCTATTCACCTTAAAACGGAGTTCATTTTCTAATGTTTTAAGCAAAATGGATATGTAGCAATAAATTATCGTTACAAGAGGCATTGCAAATCCTCCCACACACATGGTGATGACGAACAAGGTATCCATTACGTCTCTAGCGATGTAATCAAAAGTGCAGGCTATTCCATATGAATTCTTCACATAAGATCCAAATCCGAGAAATGGTAGTCCAACCCATATAGCTGCGTACAACCAAATGATTGTTATCCACACTGCATCACGTCGGACTGATGAGGAATATTGATGCACTTTGACAATTGCTCGGTAACGGTTAATTGCAATAGCCGCCATACTTCCGATGGAACACATTCCTCCAAGGCCCACGGTGAATCCATAGACTTTGCACACTGAAAAAATTAGAAGGTACAAACTGTTTTCTGTAGGTAAAATTACAGGTACATACATTTGTCGTTATCTATGGAATTCCATTATTGGTATACATTGGACATATCTATTTGGGTCTCATTTTTTACGTATATGTTAAAACACTGGTTGGAGTGTTTTCAGTGCTGATAATTTGTTCCAGGGCCTGTAGGCCTGAGAACATAATTATCAGCCTGAAAACATGATCAAGCAGTGATTTCAGCTATTTTAAAAAAACGATGGCACCTTGAGAACCCCTATAGAATTTACTTTGGTTGGCCTTTCTATTATGGTCCCCCTGGACTGAGTTTTGCTCACTCGAACTGAACATTGTTCAGAGGTGTTAAGGAGCATAAGGGCCATCCCCTGTATTGACAGAATAGCCAATTTGTACTTGGGAACTATGCAAATGGCCTGGAAAGTCACTGGGGTGAAGTGAAGACAATAGGCAGGGGAGAGCCACTGTGTCATGGAGCGAACCAAGCATTGCCTCTCTGGCCATCTCATTTAGCATTCAGTTGGCAAGGTGATCACATCAATGCCATTAAATTTTTGGAGTTTGGTTCATTTTGGATTCATTTTTTTACCATGAAGGAATACAAGTTTGTGTCTGAAATTTTTATTGGGTACTGTCTGGATACCTGTCTGTTTGTGGTTAAAAGGATTAATGTCTGTGAGCAGTCTTTGTGGTATAATTATTGCCTCAAAGTTGACAAAAATAGGATTTAGCAGTGGAAAACCGTCTTCAAAAACAAGGTAAAAAATACCAAAATTTGTAATGTAAAGTGTTCTAATCACTCCAGGTTTTTCTATCTAGAAATAATCATACCCAAATTAGTTAAACCTGGATACTATCTACCCAGGCTACCTGACTATCAGGTTTAGGTATTAATGTCTAGATCTAACATTATGTACCTATGCAAAAACATTGTACAGCCAGGTATTTGTACCTAGGATCAACAGTGTGTACCTAGGTTTCCTTTTCCTGCCTACTATCTACTTATGATTCCTAGGTTTGAGATATAGGTCATGCTGTTTAAGAACAACATAATTTACCTAGGCAGTAACATAATATGTCTAGGGTTTTTTTCCTAGGAATAACCAAAATTCGTAATGTAAATTATTCTAATCACTCCAGGTTTTTCTATCTAGAAATAATCTTACCCAAATTAGTTTTACCTGGATACTATCTACCCAGGCTACCTGACTATCAGGTTTAGGTATTAATGTCTAGGTCTATCTTTGTGGTACAATTATTGCCTCAAAGTTGATGAAAAATAGGATTTAGCAGTGAGAAAACCGTCTTCAGAAACAAGGTAGAAAATACCAAAATTCATAATGTAAAGTGTTCTAATCACTCCAATTACTTGATAAATATATTAATTAGTTTATTTTACCCTGAGAAGTTGTGTCATACTTGTGTTAAATTTCGTATTTCAGATTGGGTGCAATTTTAGTGCACCCAGGTCAATGCACTCAAGATGCCAATTTTGGTGGCATGTGTCACATCTTGATTGTTTCCCCATGGAGAGAAAAAGGCCTCCACGGTGAAATTATCAAGATATAAGATGCCCTCCTCTGAATAGACGAAAGGTGCCAGAATTTTTTAACATGTGAAAACAAACTAATTGCCGATATTCGTTCAAACGAATCAATAATTGCACCAGAATTCTGATCTGCGACTTGGCCTTGAATTTGATTGCAATTAAGAAGCTTTTCTTGAGCAAGGTGCAAGACTCCTCATAAATTTCAATGGATTTAGAAATTGTACACAATTTATTGATATAATATGCATCAAATGAATTAATCAAATTTGACAAATTCTGTGAAACGAAATCTTGATTGTTGCCATGCCCTCTTGGAACTGTTATTTACTAACTTGAAATGTCATGGTCTAATCAAGTGGGATGGTATAGAAAAATCGTAGAAATTATAGTTCAAATGGCTCTTCATGTGACAGTGTCTTTTTCCTAAATGTGCCGCGAAAACTCAAATATATTTAAAATATGTTTCAATATACAAATATATTTCTGTACAGTTTATATATTCATCTGTACAGGAAATATGTTCTGTAAGTGGTATATTAGCATCAACGATTCAAATTTGGTTACAAATCTGTGGACTTACAAACATCTCCAAAAATCCATGTTTTCCTAAAGGCGGACATAGCTAACATTGGAAGCGCTGTTGCTGAGACAAGGAGACCTGCTGCCGACAGATTACATAAGAAAACTTCACCAGCCATGAACTTCTTAATTGACCTGAAATGAGAAAATATAATTTATCTACACACTGGCTACCATTAAAACTTGAGTCATTGGGCACATGATTTCTTTATCTGTTCCCATGTAAATGTACATGATATTGAAATTTAACATGCACTATTATCAAAACACAAATTCCACGGAATTAGAACATTTGAGGTCTGAGTTGACCGATCAATTGAATCACTTGTGTTATCCAGTCAAGTTTTACTTTTTCAAAATTCCAAGTCCGCTTATAATATGGATCGAACGAAAATAAATTCTGGTATTCTGACGAATGTGGAGTTTAAACCAAGGATCTCCTGTTCAATTTGCAACTGCTTAACGCCTGTGACTGTGGGAAGCTTTAAAGTGTTCCCAGTTGAGGTAGATCTATGTAACACTAGTTTCGTCAAATTCATTGAATTATATGAAAAACCTTTTCCTTTTTAAAAAAGAATCTAGTTACGTCAGACTTAGAATTCAGTTAAGTTGATCAATAAACTGCTCTAAAACCAACGTTTTGCCCAGCGAATAGTCCTCCTCCGAAACAGTTCACACCTTTTTATTGCGGCTGTAGCATCCAGCATTCCTTTCAATTTTATTACATAGAAATACAACATTTGCATGCTATTCTCATTGACAGTACCTTTGTCGTAACAGCTTAACCTGCAAATGATTCCAAGGGCACTTGGAACTAAACATATTGCATCTAAAGAAAGTTCAATTGCCAAGTGCAGCTGGAATCAAAATAGAGGCAAGGAATGAATTATACAATTTCTTGTAGTTCATGCAGGTTCAATGAGCTTTCAACTATCTCATTGGTCATTCCATCTCAGCCTTTCACTGAAGAACTCCACATAAGACCAATATGGTCAAGCAAAAGAGGTGTGTCTGGACAAGATAATGGGTATGCACCAGCGATGTTTATAAACAAGCACTGCGTGTCCCCAGGAACTAACATGCCCCTGTGTAGGAACTAACATGTCCCTATGTAGTCAATGGTGACTGGATTAAATCAAGTGCAGCCAAATAAACATTTCGGGAGACACTGAACCCCTGTCAAAATGGCGACCCCCACATCCAACACGGATTTTATGTAGTGCAACAATTAGCTCAAATCATAACACTCCCTTAAACATGAAATTTTTTGTAAAACTTATAATGACAGGAAAGTCCTCCTGCGTGACCGCAAGAGGCTTACCGCCCGTGGCGTAGCAGCATTCGCTCTCCTCAGTCTGGGGGTAGAGTACACCTATTCTGGGAAAGGGACCTGGGACCAGAGACTGGGGTACCCCCTGGAAGAGACCTGGGACCAATGAATGGGGTACCCCACAAAATGGACCTGGGACCAGTGGCTGGGGTATCCCTTCTGTTAACAGAAAGACAGCAGTAAAATATAACCTCCCGTCGTACTTCATACACGGCTTGCAAATATTGAAATAGCCCCATGCCACAAGCCCCTTCATGACATTCTGATGTGCTCCTTGTTTCATGCAAAGCTGATGGGGCTGTGCCAAACAGTGTCATCAGTTTCCAGGGCTCCCAAACACAAATTCACTTTATTGAATTATTCATTTCCTAACGCACACCCTTCTGTGTTAGTACGTAGATTGCAGATGGGGTCATTAAGAATTAGCGTAGATGTTGTGTAATCGAAAATTGTGCAAGTCAGAAGTCATCTGCAGAAATGCTCCAAAGTCGTATGCAGGAAACCAAATTTTCATGTATGAATTCAAAAACACAGAAACTTAGCATGAAGATGACTGTAACATTCAAGCAGGTCCATCTTAACTTGCGATATTTAAATATATTATTACCATAAAAAGTTATGATTTATTTATTTTGAAGTT
>JBCAUG010714491.1:0-12994 GCA_038406175.1 Haplosyllis leylae | reverse complement strand
AATAAACAGTTTTATTCCCTGAGGAGGTGTGGCTAATTTTCCATTAAAATCAACAGAGGCTCGCGCCCCGACTCATGGTAAACAGGTTTAAGCTATTCAGAGAAAATAATGTATTTTAGTTTCTATTTTTGAAATTCACACAAAACGAAATTATGGATTTTGTCCCTAATTCTCATCAAATTGTACCTTATTCTCGTTAACTCATAACTAGATCTCGTAACTCGGTCTCTTCCAGACATGGTCCACGAAACAAGGTGGTAACCCTTTAAAGCAACATTGTCCATATTCTGGAATCGTGGATCCATTTCAACGTCAAAAGTTGGCATTTTGTAAAAAAAAAAACCTTGTGTTCAAGAAGGTCATGATGTGACACCACATAAGAGTCATCTGCCAGCAGTCAGAAACATTTTCTCCCTGTGTAAAATCAAATTCAAAGTCTGTGCTGAAAAAAGAATAAAACGGCAAATATATTGTTAAGTTACTAAATCTTTTGAAATTAATGACATTAACAAAATCAGAAATAGAACAAGATAAAAATAGAAATTACACATAAAGTAGTCATGTAAACATTTGACGTTCTTTGCTTATTGTCTCTCGAAAGAAGATTTTAATCGGTCCTTCTGGTAAAACCAGTAAAATAGATTGTTAAATTATGCAGAAATTGTTTGAGATGATAGGCTCATGTAAGCTGACTTGGAGACATAAGGCACAATTCACATAAACAGAAAGAAAGGGAGAAAAATTCTTCCATACTTGTCTCTTCTTTCTTGTTTGGATCTTTTTCGTTTTCGCTTTCATTGGGTATAACTTTGCCCTGAGAACTTACGCTAAAACCGGAATATTGAATTTAGGACCAACACTGGGTAGTTTTTCGGATAAGTCCTGTGGCTATAACCGAACAATAGATATTTATCAGGGGTCATCAAAGAACCATCAGTTAACACACACTACAATAGAAACACGAGGACACCGGAGCAGTAAACCTGTTCACAACACACGGATAAAGAGCCAGAGCAAGAGTTCAAATGAATACACCTTTCTCAAAATTTATTAACTTTCACAAATACATTTCCTCTAATCAGGATAATCTTACGTATTTTTTAAAACATTTATTTTCTTGAAAGTTTACAGATAACCTCAAATTTCGTAGATGTTTATTGAGAAATTAATTAGACACTCCTTCTCATATCCTACTTTATACTCTCTGTATATAATACGAGTAATATGCGGTGTTGTTTTCAAGAGACTCTGACTCTAACTCAAGAATAAACTTGTCCCTCCTATTGGACAGCTAAATACACAGCAATTGGGGTTGGAGTGCATCCAAATGCTGACTGCGATCAAACAAACCATTTGTGGCTCCGCATTTTGTTACATTAAATTCAATTTAAATGACTCTAACTGCAGTAGGGGTTGGTAGCGATATTCGGAACAGGTCACAATCGAAGCGTTTCGATTATAAATTTGCTTGATGTATGATGAAGTGTAAATTACAAAGGCAAATGAAACATGTGACCATATTTTCTTCTATTTGCACAGAAAAACTGGGGATAGGGAGGGGGTGGGGACATGACTCCCTTGCCCTCTTTTCAAGTGGTGACTGCTCTTAACGCCCCTCAAATGGTGAGTTCTATTGCCAGCTTTGCAAACTCTTCAATTCTTTCGAAAGACTTAAAAATATAATATGCGTTGCTGCCTTTTGTTTGTAATCAGGTTGAAGTAGTCAATCAGATTTCTTGACACAATCAACATACAACTTTGATGAAAAACTATACATAGTTCTGTACACTGTAGTTTACGCACAGAATTATTTTATTAGACCTTTTACAAAGTTATGGTTAACCAAATGGACCAAGAGGACAAGGAAACCATGTCCCCACCCCCTTTCCAGTAGCGGATCCGGAGGGGGGGGGGGGTAATGGGGCCATGGCCTCCCTCTGTCCCAGATAAGGACTACCTCTTATGCACGTCTTGGCTCTAATTATATATTTTTTGAAAAAATGTTCCAGCCTTACTCCACTTGGCATGAATATCATATTTCTTTCAGTCTTCTAGCCCATTTCATTTCATATTTTGTCTTCTTATGTGCATACTTCTTCTATTGACTCAAGCCATAACCTATCTTGGTTGCGAAGATTGAAGTATTTTTGCACACATCACCACATTAAAATGTCTAAGAATTATTAAATATTTTTATGCAAAATAGTTTTGAAATTTCAAAAAATGTGCTCAGGATAGTAGGAAGTTATGTATTTTGAATTTAAAAATTCAACCATTTCTGGTACCCCAAGTGGGCCCCAGACCCCTGGTTTACATACTAATGTATCTGCAAACTACACCAAAAGAACAAATTTGTCAAAATTGCTAGAATATTTTGTATCAAAATAGATATTTTGTAGTGTACCTAAATAAATGTTAGTTCAAATTTTTAAAGAAAAGTACCAGGAAAAGTGAGAGAATACATATTTGACAATTAAAAATGCTACACCTTCTGGGGCCCTAAGTCCATACACCCCCCCCCCCGGTTTACTAATGTATCTGCAAACAAAACCAAAAGAACAAATAAGATCCTTGATTTTCTCATGTTAAGAAAAGGAATATTATATTTGTCAAATTGGCCAGAATCTTTCATATTGAAATAGATATTTTGTAATGTATCCACACAAATGAAAATCAAAAAAATTTAAAAAAGATACCAGGAAAAGTGGAAGAATGCATATTTGACAGTTAAAAATGCAAGAGTTTCCTGGCCAATTTTGGCTCCCTTCGCTCACTCAACTCCACTTCACTACGTCGGCAAAAACAAATCTCGGAAAAATTTCTGCTTCCTGTACCCACTTGTTTGTACAAATACAAGAAAATATGGCCGAGTGATTCATTTCCTCTTATAGCTTACACTTCATTATAACTCAAGGAAATAATCGCATAATTTCGATTATTACCTGTTTCGTGTCCCAGATGTCGATCACCAAATCATCAGTAACCGGTGTGAACCGTACTTTCAGAATCACACACAGATGATTTGCGGTTTAGACCAGAAAGATTAACTGAGAGATGAACACACCTCCAGACGGTTCAAACTAACATCTAAATACCGTCATTGTTAAAAACCAATTCACTCTGATGAAAACAACTCGTGACAACCGTTGCCTCGTGATTATGCCTTGAATTGTCAATTTAAATTTTGGTGAAGAGATGAAGAGTTAGTGTTGCTCAGCAGGGGTTTTGTTGACTTTCTCTGAGGGTACACACATACTGAAGCACTGCAAACACAAACTTCACCCTGTGACAGCCATACCACTGCCATTCATTCATTCACTGCATACGTCGCATTGCTTTCGCTTTGTGTGGGGTTGTTTTTTTTTTCAACATACTCTGCTATGTAAGAACAGAAGTATAGCATACATTCTGGAGTCACACAGCTGCTGCACTCTCATTGTGTAAGAGGGACAACAAGCAGAAGGAGGACAGACAGACAGGCAGAATGGCAGTAGATTTAGTGTATTTATTTTGGAGCACTATGAGTGATATTATTACTATGGTAACAACTGTTGGTTTTCTTCATGTAACGAAGAAACGCAGGACTAATGCCACAGCTTATCTTGCTCTGGGATTAACTTTAGTGTTATTGACCTTGTTTCCACATCCGAGCCAAGGTCAAGGTCACGGTCAAGGTCAGAGACGAGGTCAGGGTTATAGGTATGAATACAATAGACCGAGACACATCCCTAGGGAGGAGGGAGCTGGAATGGCCTTCCTAATGGACAATTGGCTGTTCGGTCGACCCCCTTCACCAATTTCTTCCACAACTCCCGAGACTCATCGGAGACAGTGGACACACATACCACCTACAAGTCAGGAAAATGAGATTCATGGGAATCAGCTTTTATACCCTGAAGAAAGAGGAGATGGTGATGAGGATGACGTTGTCACAAGAACCTACATAGAGACAAATTGGAATGAACCCGATCCTTTATATTCCAGGGAAGTTTTGACATCACAGGAGGCTACAAAATCAACTTTCACTTCTTCAACAGAAGGAAAGAGCATCTCCAGTGGCACGAATTTTCCATCCATTGTAGCCAGAGAGCTCCCTACTTCCACTGAGAATGGTGATCTCCCTGTTTCTCCCCAAAGGACGAGAGCCACACAGACATCACTAACTACCTCAGGAGAACAGCAAGGGAACTCACCCACCGAGGCAGAAGGACCGGAAATTAGACAGAGCACCAACAGGAACAGGATAACAGGAAGGAGACAACAAGAGCAAGGCGGTGATGAAAAAGACAGCGATGATAATAAAAAGTCAACGACAACAATTACTCCAAACAAGGGGGATAAGACAGCAACCCAGGCCAGTAAACCTCCGGAGAAGAAGGCTCAAGAGAAGAAGAAGAAACCGACTGAAGGAGATCTGAAGCTGGAGGGTGGAGACGTTGAGGGAACCGGAAACGTCATTATCTACAGGTGCGTCAAGTCTTTATTATTCATTAGAGCTTTAACGTATTCAAGGGGGTGTTGGGGACGCTTCCGGTCCAAGTTTCTTCATTTTCATGCATTTTTGGGGAAAATGTGCCAAAATAACAGGTTGGCCTCCCCACTTTAGGTGTTCCCCATCTGGAAAATCCTGGATCCGCTACTGAAGAAGTTCGACCTAACAAAAGGGTCTCAGATCAATCGGTGGAATTTAGATCACACCAGTGGAAAAGGAAGGTTTTCCAACTTTTATTCCTTAGTCCAAAACTGTCTAAATCCCACGTGGGGGGGGGGGGGGGTTAGGGGTGGGGCAGGTGGGCAGGTGGGTTTTCCAATTTTTGTTCCTGAGTCCAAAACTCCCATAAAATACAAGGACTTTTCAACTGTGCAAACACAGAATTCACTGAAGATACACCACCAAAAATCCCCCCGTAATAAAGAACAAAGTAACACATTAAAAAATACTCAAAATAATAAAAATAACAGTACAAAAAATTGCCATGCACCAGCAATTATTAAAACTGTGAGCAATGTTGATGAAGTCACAGAACCAACTATTGACATCATCAACAATCAACAGAGGCAAGCATTGAATTTATTTCAAGATGCCTCCTTAGCTAATTGCAGTTTCGTATTTACTGTGCCTCAGTTAGTAAAAGTACTCAGGGGGTGAAACGGAATGGCACAGATTGTTCTCATGGTCAAATGCAGGTGCACAGAGATGTTATAGCTCTACCATGATTACCTTAGACTTTCAAAATTTTCAAATTACATCATACTACTGAAAAAACAGTATAAAATCGATTAATATAGCAAATTTTCCCAATATATACTTGCAAGTAACCAAACAACTTCTATTAAAGAACATCAAAGGATTTCCATACCCCTATCAAAGAACATCAAAGGATTTCTATACTGCTGAAAAAACCAGTATAAAATCGGTAAATTTAGCCTCCCATGATGTTAGTTCACATAAACCCATTTCCTCATCTCATTTCCTTCAGCCCTGTGGAAACATGTGGGGAAACATGTGGCACCATTTGTGAACTAACATCATGGTAGGCTAAATTAACCAATTTTATATTGTTTTTTCAGTAGTACAATGTAATTTGAAAATGTTGAAAGTCTAAGGTAATTATGGTAGAGCTATAAATATGCAGAATATAACAATGTGTGCAGAATTGTTCCAATGTTTGCAGAAAAGTTCTAAAGTCATATGCAGAAAAGCAAAATATCAAAGCTGAGTTTTTGTATTCTTGATGATCTGCATATGACTTTAGTTTGTGAATGTTGGAATAATTCTGTACACATTGCTTATATTCTGCACTTTGAAGGTTTGAGGCATCTAAATGCCTAGTTTCAATGAAGTGAGATCCTCAGGCTTGCTTAACTAATAAATAAAACAGTTTAGATGTAGTGGAAGTTGATGTAAGTAATGATGTTTGTGGATATAATATATGGTCCATTACCACCTAATGGGAGAGCAACGGGGAAGAATTTAAGTAGTTCACCAAAAAATATTCATTTTTGTTGTTGTTCAATAAATTTTAAAATATATATTCTATCAACACTGATCAATGTCATATGTTACACAATAATGCTTGAATATTACAGCCGTGTTGGGTGTGTCCGAAAACAAACAGACAAAAAAAAAACAAAAATGAAATGAATTCCTATATTTTAAATGTAAAATATTTAAAGTGTTAAATCGGGTCAGAATAGGAACTTGGTTTGGCTGCGTGTCCAACCCAGCCCTTGTGTCAGCTTGCCTCAACCCTTTGTCTGGTGTAGATACAACCAAGGTCTCTCACTCGGTGATTGAAAGTTTATTAAACCAAAATTATGGTAGAGATTGAGCTCATAACTTCTCGTTTTCAAAGTCCGATAGCCTGCCAATCCATTTGTTGTGCTACTTTGCTATAATAATTACATGCATTCATGTGCACCACTCGTTTGACTAATTGAGATATATAATTATTTAGTTACAATATGTTCCACGGAATTTTTGTGAAAATTACTCTAGACACATGTCTTTAATTAAATGAAATAACTTGGAATGTTATTTTTTGAGTCTGATAATTTAATGTGCCAAAGGTGGCCCAATCCCTTCGCCCTTACCTTTTTAATGACTGATTTAACAGGGGGAATGAAACTTTTGAAGTGCCAACAAAAATTTAGCAAAACTGAAAAAAGGACTTGAAATTCATGTTCCCGTCGGATGCTGCCCGACCATTTTCAATGTCAAATTGTTCAAATGACCCCGAGCGATCAGGCACTCAATTTAAACTCGGGATCTGTATATTTTTGTCAAATGTGGTTTGTTTTAAATAGTTGAATCTGGTAGTTTAAATTTTCTACCTGGCAACAGCTGGTGCCATGGCAACAAATCTCATTATTGGCCCCAGATTTTGTCAACTTAATTGCTTGAACTTTAGACAAGTCGAATAACAGATCACTTTTGTTCACTTTCATTTGTCCACTCGACAGTGGTTTTATTGTGGAAGATAATGTTTCGTTTTCATTATAGTTTTGCCTTTTCTCTGTTTAACATTTTGTTCTTGTATGACATAATTTTCTTGGGAATAGAAGCCTCTTTCCATGACTTCCTTCACGTAAGACAAAAATTGACTTCACTTGTAGCAATCCGAGACATTATTATTTATTTAATTAATTAATTATATTTGGGTTTTCAGGCACGGGGTGTGGGGTGCCATCTGTGACGACGGTTGGAACATCCACTCAGCGAATGTCGTGTGCAAACGGCTCGGACACCCTCACGCGCTGGGACAAACCAGCGACGCCTACTTCGGACAACCAAAGCAAGGTAAATTCATAGTCCTCTTTTAACGCGTAAATTTGGTTAATTCATCTAAATTTATTTCAAATCCTTCAAACAAAGCCAGATTCTACACTTCATTGGGAAACTTAATAAACTTAAATATCTCTCAGATAATGGCTTATTTGACTTTTTTGCACTGAAATAGATGCACGATGAACATATTGTAGCCACATGTGTATTGCATTGAAACGCACATCCACAAATTTAAGGCCCGTTCACATCAGGCAAAGGCGGAATATAAAGCGAAAATTTTCTTTGAAGTTTGTGGCTTATTCTTTGATCATTTTTAGTTATTCTTTGATCGGTATCATTCTCCCTTTCACTTGGTGTGAATAGGCCCTAACACAACTACACAGTAATTCGACCCGCAGGATACGACAAAGAAAACTTCTGGCCTGCCAAGACTGTTTAGTAAAAGAGTTTGTGGATTTGCCCTCCAGCTATTTGATGTATTTTAAATCGATTGTTTGAAATATTCACGTCCACTCTTCAATCGCTTAGTTTTACACATAATTTCCCCCAACCTGAAAATATCGAAATATATCTAGAATTCTTTGCTCATGTTCAAAAGATCGTGTTTTTTTTGGTTTGTTTTTGAATGGTTCCACTGGGGGGTTGAGTGCATTTGGTACTTTATGCAAACGAAGGTCGGTTCTGAATGGGATTTTAAATTGACGACGTTTTGACAGAAATTAGATACAATTTATCCGCCTACGATACAAACAGACGAAAGAGTCACTCAGCAACGAAACAAAAAAACCAGCTCGGGGACAAACTACCGTCAAACCCAACTGGAAGCCCAGAAACTGTGTTGGATTTTTGTTCTTGTATTTTCATCCTGAGTCTAAAACTGGCGGAATCTCAAAATTCCATTTTTTTAAATCTGGGGAGTGCGAGGATAGTGTTGACCTTGCAATTAAAAATTCCCATCTTTTATGCCATCCAGACTTTTCTGTAACTGACCCCTCGGTGGCAGATCCAGGATTTTCCAAAGGAGGGGGTACCAACCGAAAAAGTGGGGGTACCGGTGAAATGTTTTCAGGACGGCTCGATTTCAGTCACCCCCCCCCGGGGTGAATGAAATCAGAAAAGCTGTTTTCATTCACCCCCTGGAGTGATTGAAAACAGCTTTTCTGTTTTCAGTTGCCCCCTATTGATTTCAGTTGCCCACCCCAAAGTTATCGGTATTGTGATACATTGTACAAAATGTGGCAGATGAACCACAGAGACTGTAACAAAAAGGTTGACTGTAAATGGAAAAAGTCGACTGTAACAGTGAGCGCCTGTAAAAAAGGTCGACTGTAAATGGAAAAAGTTGACTGTAACAGTGAGCGCCTGTAAAAAAAGGTCGACTGTAAATGGAAAAAGTCAACTGTAACAGTGAGCGCCTGTAAAAAAGGTTGACTGTAAATGGAAAAAGTCGACTGTAACTGTCAGAGTCTGTAAAATTTTACAGTCTCTGACTGTTACAGTCGACTTTTTCCATTTACAGTTGACTTTTTCCATTTACAGTTGACTTTTTCCATTTACAGTCGACCTTTTTTACAGGCACTGCCAGTTACAGTCGACTTTTTGTTACAGTCTCTGTGGTTCATCTGCCACATTTTGTACAATGTATCATAATACTGATAACTTTGGGGTGGGCAACTGAAATCAATAACAGGGCAACTGAAATCAAAAATATTGATTTCAATCACCCCAGGGGGGCGAATGAAAACGTTACACCGGACAATACTGCACAAATATTGATAACCTGTTGATGTGGTGGAATTTCGTGGGTTTTTCATCCAATTATATATTATATTTTTTTCTTTTTTCGAGTATCAGAAGCTGCTTAATTCTCAGACTTGTTATTCTAAAAGTCACTACAAGCACAGACGCTTGCAAGAATTAATTTGATTTATTTTTGGACTATTTCCGTTGGTTAAAAAGTTACATGCTCCATTTAATAAGTTTTCAATCAAATAATAACAAGCGGAAATATATTTAACAAGTTCGTTCATTTATACTAACAATCCCAAAATACATGTAACCGCAAAAAAATTATTCAAATTAAACGTAAATGAGTATTGTCAGTTCATGAATGCGTAAAGAAGAATAAATTTCACGTAAAAATCTCGAGAACACTTTTTTGACTTTTCATTATTCACCCCAGCGTGTGGCATTCACATGTCTTTTGGCGCAACACAGTCATTCTTACTCCACCAAGTATCTATATTTTCGTAAACTTTCTTAGGTTCAGTCGAATTGTTTATTTTTTTGCACAGATCACACCAATATTCTTGTGGGTTTGAGAAGTCGTACATCTCCCTGTCTTTCAAGTATTCAGAAAACAGCGTGTAATTGCTTCCGACGTTTTTGAGGTAATCTGCGAGATCTTTTGGACGATGGAAGTTGTTCACATTAATGTACCATTGTTTTGGAACGTGCAAAGAGTAATTGGCAGCTCCACGAACGACAGGTATCACATTCAAGGGCAAAATCTTAAAAGAACAAAAAAAAAGCATCATTAATAACTTTTAAATGACGATGTTCTTGTTTCAAATTGATTCGATTTCTTTATTCTTTTACCTGAATAAATTTGCTTCCTGTTGATCAGATTTCATTTCATTTGTACCATGGATTTCTATCTAGTTATTTTCACGTTTTGGTACTGTGCACTTTACAGGGCACCAACTCGTTCTCTTTTTGGGTCCTGATTGTCTTTGTAGAGATACCCAGGACCTGAGTGCTGGTAATAAAATTCTATGTTGCTGCACCTTCTGGGCCAAAAGTTTCCCCATCTGTGGTGGGACTGTCTGCCTCCCAATAAAAGTTGGAACACCCCCAAGGTTGTAACACTAATGGCTTATTCAAGCTGCACGGGAACGGGGTCGGAATCAGTGGGTCGTAATATAGACCCATTGTACAGAAATGTTCACACTTGTCCAAGACAGAAAATGTTTCCTTTTGTGCTGGTCCAGTTCCCTGTACTTGTCCCGTTCCCATGCACACCGCGTGAATAAGCTATAATCCTTATTCAGTTTGTAGTGTAATTTAATATTTACAGCACTGTAAAGGAAGCAGAATGCCTGAAAGTTTATTACCTTTTGTTTAAAAGAAATACAAAATTCCAGGCATTTATCCAGGTTTAATGTCATTTTGCAAGGTAGGAATCAAGTAGGAATCTTTTCAACGCACAAACTTTTATGTTTTTGTAAATTTGTGATTTCACATTGTGGATGCATTGTTAGAAAGTTGTCAACAGTAAATACCTTGAAAGAACTCCAATGCAGGTTGGTTCCGGTTAATTCGAACACGGTTAAGTCAAAGTTTTACTTAATTCAAATTTTTCCTAAACCTTTGCCACTTTCCTATTCAAGGTTAAAATACACTGTTAATTCAAACAAGTTCCACTTCATTTAAAGCATTTAAATGCTACCCTAAATTAAAGTGACTGTAAATCAAATTTTTAAGGAGATTTAATTTGAAGTTTAATGTAATTCAAAGTATTTTGAAACAATTTGAATTAAGATATACAATGTAAACTGAAGCCACAACAAAGCATTCTTTGATATACATAGCATCCTTTCATGTGTCTTTGTTTTGCCAACACCCACTACATGGGGTTAATGGCTTAGTTTACATAAAGACTTGTTATCTTGACTCACACTACATGTGAAACCAATTTAAATGAATGGATGTACACTGTATTTGTTTACTTTCTATGTTGTTCAATGCTGCAAGCTCTTCGCTGCCAGTGGCCCCTTGCCTGTAACTTTACAATTTGTTGACCAAGATAAGCAGTTCATTGAATGGCTTTCTAAGTACCATGCCCCAGGAAGGCAAAGCCCTTGTCCCCCCTGTGATACCCATCTAGTTGTGTGATGTATTTTGGATCTTGATCACTTTCAGCTGTGTCAGTTGTGTTTCAAAAGCCTTAATCTGATCCTGAAGGCCAGCAATCTCATCCCTTTTATTGTCCTTTTATTCTTTACTTAATACACTATTATCTATTTGCCACTTGAGCTTGTCAATCTTTTTTCTCAGCTTGGCACTTTACCCTTCAATGTTCATCATTGAAGTGACAAGTTTATTGATCCAGTTGACACCCTCTTGGATGACATCTCCTTTGATGTGGTTAGCATTGAGGTCAACTTGAAGGTCCAAGTCATGTCGTAAGAGTTACAAATCCCACATAAGATGCTTTGATGTGGTCACTGTACAATGTTGTGACAGCTGAGACTGACCAACTTTCCAGTGTTTGATTTGACCTCAATACTACCCACATCAAAGGAGATGCCAATCAAGCAGGTGTCAATTAGATTAATAGACTTGTCACTTTTTGGCCACTTCATAGGGTGGTGTTACTGAAGCTCAATTAAAAAGAGAATGGGACCAACTTGGCAAAGATTTGTTTAAGATTGATCTCCAGATAAAAAGCAATCAGGGTAATAAACAACAAATTAGAGGGTTGAAGGCTGCTAAACTTGAAATTCAAAAAGAGGTTGTGGCTAAGGAAATACAGTTACAGTGGCTAAAGGCACAGGGCAGGAGGTGGTGATAGGTGGGCATCATGGGTGGATAAGGGCTTTGCTTTACTCTGGCATTGTACTGGAAAAGCTGTTCAATGAACCACTTATCTTGGCCAACAGATTGTACAGTAAACTTATAGTGTGTTGGCCAAGGTAAGGGACTACTGGCAGCAATGAGTTCTGCAGCATTGAACAAAATAGAAAGTAAACAAATACATTGTACATCCATTCATTTAAATTGGCCTTACCTGTTGTGAGAGTCGAAATAACAAAACCACCAAACTACATGAAAGGACACTATTTCTTTATTCAAAGTAGGTCAAAGTCTAATTCAAAGAAATAAATCAAAGAAACTACAATTCAAAGAAATAATTCAAATTTAGCTGTCATTCAAAGCCTTAATTCCAAGTCATTTCCAATTAGAAGACTTTCCACCTAATTCGAAGGAAAATCTTGCCCACGAATGACTTCGAATTAACCGGGACAGACCTGTATAATGTTTATCGTCGATTTGTCATTAATGAACAGGCGTAACATTAGTAATTACTAAAACAAAACATTTTTACCTTAAAAAATTTTTCCGTCACATAATCCTTGCACAATGAGTTTTCAAATGAAAGATAAAATTTGTAATTTTTATCCAGCATTTGCAAACAGTCACCATCAGTGTTTTTTGAGCAGTTCAAATTACCACATCTTCCGTACACGTCAACGTTGATGTATCTATCAAAATAGATTTTTATGCGTCCACATGAGTACAAAAATCGCGTTTCAGTCAGAGGTGAAATCTTTCGGTCAAAATGCCGACGACAATTCTACTGTAGTCCAGTTCAGTGGTTTCATCTAAAGCAATCAAGGGAACAATTATTTTACTGTAAAGGATCTGAGTGGGAGGGTGCCAATGCAGCTTCCCGCTCCATGGCCCGGCAGGAACAGTTCAGGAAAAAGCTGGTCACCATAGAAAGCTACATAAATTTTACATTTCTTGTCTAGTATATTCGAGTTTTCGCTAAATAGAGATACATTCTGTAGATTCTACAGAATCATGAGAAAACAAAAAAAACAACCAGTAGCAAAATGTTACCCCCAGCAGGATTGGAACCCAGGCACTGACTTTCCTCTGACTTTCATGTCTTGCATGCTACCACTGAGCTAATTCCCCTAT
>JBCAUG010714480.1:0-12995 GCA_038406175.1 Haplosyllis leylae | reverse complement strand
ATCCTTTGGTACACTGGAAAAATTCCAACATAGTTTGCCTCTCCCTAATGTAAAATATAATAGTTCAATACTATTTTTGAGATCAATGTATTGGTTATTCATTTGTGTTTCCAAATATATTTTCTCATATACTATCGTTGTAAAATCTAGTCAGAATTGATTGGCACAATCGAAAACAGTCAGAAATGGATGTTCGTCCTACAGGGTGCAGATGTCTCTCCCATAGGTGGAGAGTTGGGTAGACGGGGTATTTTACGGACCATATCCTAGTTTTGGACTCTTTCAGATTATTTGGAGCTGTTTGTTTACGAACCATCTTTAAGGCTCTTCCAAAATAATATCCATAAACTACCTGCTCCCAAAATATGGGCAGGTTGAAGCCCCTTTAAAAAGATTCATAAGATACCCTCCCCCACTACCCACCCTTTAAACGACCTGGGTGTATCACAAATGAAAATGATAAAAATTTAAAACGTTTGCTGGTTAGCAATATCAATTTGATATTTCGGGATAAAATCCTGATTTATTGCACATTATCATTTCAGAAGGCTCAGGAAAATCAGGAGGATACGCACACAATTGCTAATCAGGCTTTTCCTTCACCAGGGAATATCTATCAAGAAGTAGGCGCAAGCCCACCGAAATACACTGGTAGGAAATGGTTAAGTTACTTCGAAGAACTCAAGAAATATTGCCTTGAAAATTAAACTTATGTAAAAGTGTTAAGACAGCGACAAAATATCTTCATAAAATCGATTTAATCTTAAATTCCTTGAGGTCTACGAGGAGATACTAGGCCTATTGTACTATAATAATTTAACGCCAACAGATTCTCGGCAAATTGAAGGATCACACAGCAAATTTTGCTGGGAGCTTGTCGGCTTTGAATTTGGTTGCAAAGAGTGGAGATTTCTTTATTTAGTAATAGTGAATTTTCATGTACTTGAAGCAATTGAAAATGATTTTGAAAGCTTCAATAGTGCATGGAAAATTTTGCTTCGTTTATTTTTTGATGGATTGTCTTCTTTGAATTCCTTTGCGCGTCAATCAAGGCCATTTTTCTTAAACTGTTAAAATGTGAACAGAAATTTATTTTTTAGATCCGCTACCAGCATACACCAACAACGTTTATGATGTCGTAAAATATTGACACTTAACCGCAACGGAAACATACTGGAATTTAGTAATACTCGATCAAACACAGTCAGGGCAGAAGATACTGTTTTGGAAATGATTTCATGGAACCCCCCCCCCCCTGGAAACGAAAAACATTATTTTAATTTGTCGGGGGAATAATCTTTGTTGTGGTATGATCATATTCCAGACTGCAACTGTATTTTTTCATACATTCAAGAGAATAAAAAAACACTGTATGTTTAATTGTTTTTGAAACAACAACTTGAGCTTCTGTGCTTCGAGTTAGATAATTTAATTAAATGTTCAAGATTTAAGTTGTGAGTTCAACACTTCAAGTGCGGTGCTATTCAGACGTGTGGTGACTAAGAGGATCTTTCAATTTTCTATTCATCACGTTGATAATGTTGGTTATTCAAATAAAAAAAGACTCATGCTTGGTCGTTATCACTCAGGAAGAATATCAATAGGTTTTTTACCGAAACTCCCAAAGTTGGCAATATTGGCATTTTCTTCCTGGTGATAATGTCACAGCGCAATTGGAGGAGTTCTTTTTAGACCCCAGCATCAGAACTGGCAGTCTATGACGGCTGCAGTTTGTATGGTACAAGGGGTCGGTATGGCCAACGTGGCTGTTCAGGCAATGGCCTGTGTTTCGGGTTACGGCGCAGGGCTAGAAGGACCTCAACTTGAGTGGTGCTAGGAGACTGGAGAGAGACAAACAACAGCTTTACAAATATTTTGTTTACACTTTTTGCAGGAACACAGTTGGAGAAATATGCCCATTGACACAATGTTATTTTAGGAATCATAAAAGCTCATTATAATATTGTGAAAACAAGGCCATCTAATGTTAACTGTGGGAATGTCAATGCAATTGCAATGGAGCCCACTCATGTGTGACCAGTACAAAGGTGCCATCATCGCGAATTTATGATTCTTTTCATTTCTTCTTCTGAATCCGTGTTGAATGTGGGGGTCGCCATTTTGACTGGGGTATGGTGTCTCAGCAAATGTTGATTGCACTTGATTTAATCCAGTAACGGTTGACTGCACAGGGGCCAGTAGTTCCCGGGGACACACAGTGATTGTAATTTCAACTCGAATAATTGACAGGAACATGAGATTTCCCACGGAGAAGTAACATCAAATTTTGCCACAATGTCATATTTTCACAATGACCAACAAACAATTTTGGTGTGATCGTCAGGATAGAAGATGACATGTTCAGATTGCCAGGGAAACACTGACTTAACACTAGTGTTTATTTAACATTAGTGTTTATTTATCATTAGTGTTTATTTTTCATTGGTTTTTGAGGCATTTTTACTCCAGGAATAAAACTGTTTATTTGGGGTGGAGGTGGGGCCTCGGAGAGCCAAAACTCATGATAAACTGTCCCAAACTGTCCCAAACATTTATTTGGGGTGGAGGTGTGGTCAAATAAGATGGGGAGTGCTAATTGGCCAGATGGACCAGCATTGCCTAGTAACGTCATGGCCGCCGCCGATACAGCAACAACACCCGCTGGGAAGGGCTCTTCACTCCGGTCTCTAAAAAGGCATTTCTGAGGAAACTACTCGATGGATTTTTATCACATATTCTATACCAATACATATATGTACCTACAGTAAAATTTTCAGACAGATTCATTAAGTAGTTTTCCCATAAATTGCATCAAAAATCCATCTAGATCTAGACCCATCAGGTTTTGAAACTGTTTATCCATCTACATCTAGACCCATGATAAACTCAATATCATGAGTTTTTATCAGGAATATACAGATTTATTTGCTTCCGGTTTTGAGACAGTTTATTCCCTGAAGGGCTATGCTTCAGATTTTGAGACAGTTTATTCCCTGAAGGGATATCCCCTTCAGGGAATAAACTGTTTCAAAACCTGAAGCAAATGCCACCAGTATTAACTATTTTACTATTCTAGATCTTTTGTCACTTTTCATCTTCTTCCACTTGATTACCTCCTCAGAGGGGTTAGCTGCCAGAGCATGTAGATTCCATCTGCAGGGGGTGGCAGCAGTTGTTCATGGGTGTCTTTTCATGCACTGGGCCACATTTTGGGCAAATTAAGAAAGAATTCACCTCCTCGGCTGGAGGGGGTCAGAGCAGTAGGAAAAGCACCAGACTTCATGTTTGAACACTTTATTGGCTATTCAGCAAATATTCAAGCATAGTTGACAATTCTAGCACAAAACTCAAAGAACTGGTAAAAAACCCTGCAGTTACAATAAATTAGGTATTATAGTCACAATCATCCATTTTACTGCAAAGTCCTTATTGTACAGATTGCAAGTTAATTTATATTATAAATGACAAAGTGAGGAGGTGGAAGCATGGCCAATGCAGGACTGGGCTGGGAATGGCCAGGTTGCATGAATCTTGGCATTTCCAGCCATTCCAGGCCATGGGATCCATCCCCTCACATATAAGAGAAGTCCTTAGTGCATGGGGTTGATGTGAATAGTCTGGTGTCCAGCCTGTCTTTCTTGAGGCCCAAGGGGTGCCCAGGGCTTTTATAGACAGGAAAGTGCACCATCATATTCTTACATCAGACAAAATAGTTCCTGCTAGGGAGGGGAGCTGGGAATCGCCTTTTGGCATTTTCTCAGGTAGAATGCAATTTTAACTAAGCCCTGATAGTGTTTCCAAACAGTTTAGGCCATTGCTGACACAGTTATGGGATTGACGGGGTATGAATATGCACACCTGAGTGCAGTACTCAGTCCAGACATGATGTCATTGCTGTAGTCACTGATTGGCTCACTCACACATCACACCATTCTGTCAAGATGTTACATCATTTAGATGTGACATCTTAAGCCTAATTGGTTGGAATTACCCATCACAAGTGATTCTTGAGGAGGTGGGCCCTGAAATTCCCTGTTTGCACTGCAGGACCCGATTTTCATGCTTCTGGGTATTTTTCATGCATTCCAAACCCGACTTCTCAAGCTCAGCTCGTGACAATACTCCAATAACTCTTCATTGGTATGGTGAAAATCTACGTGGAACAACATGATTACAAATTGGCGGCATTATTTTGATGTTTTATTGACAGCAGATGACATTTGCAAATAGTAAGACACATCAGAAATGCAGTTTAAATCAAAAGAAACCCAGTACAACGGCAGCAGCATTACTCCAAAATTGGTCCAAACCCCATTTGATGTATTGATGCTAGCGATGTATGAGACAAGTAAAAATCAATAGAACCCTCGCTGCCGCTGCCGCTGTCGCTCGGTGTGAATAGACCCTTACACTGTATCGATCCAGTGTGCAAACACAAATATTTAACCGATGAAAAGGTCGGTGAATAAAATTATTTAAGTTTTACGCCTTGCCTTAGCTTTCCCCACAAAATATAAAGATAACGGAAAATAGATAAGGGCGTTTTGGGGATTTTTCAAGGCCAAGAGGAGGAAAATAAAATTCATTAAAATTAGCCGTGTGCAATTAGTATTATTGATTCTTCTGAATTTTTCTAATGCCTTTTTATTCTTGTCGGAATAAGTTCCCACTTTCGTTCAAGTTGGAAAATACAGCGCCATAAATGACACAGTTTGACGCTTTTATCTGATATTTATCTCTTTTCCATAGAGTCTGTTTACACTGAGCGTTAGCGATGGCCTTAGCGGACATCGCTAAGAATGGGTTTTCTACCCATTTTTGTAGCGATGTCTGCTAAGAAGATCTTACATTACTAACCCTAAAACACCATCGCTAACAGCTCACTGTAAACGTAACCTTAGGCTGTAGTTACGCTGAGAAAATAGCAAATGCGACCTGAGAAATGGAATTTTAATCTTACGTCTACATGATTCACAATTGATCTTGTAGTTTAATCGTTGTGAAGAAAAATCAAAGCAACCTCCCTGATGAGTCTCTCACTCACAGTTGACTCTTTGGTGTAAATAGTTAGTATGCCTGACTGTTGATTAGTAGAATTATAGATCAAACCTCGCAAAAATCTTTTTTAATATTACATTATTTTTTGTCATCTAGATGAATTCTCAAATTCATAATAGGAAAAACTCAAATGTGTATAGGATGATGTCGGCTTCATTTAGAAACATGTTTAGATCGTTTTTATCGCTTTGAGTTCATTCAGTGTGAATCGCTTGTAAACAGGATCTGAATCCAGCCTGAAGTCTAACAATGCGCTGCTCTCGAAGAACGGAGGATGAGACGGCAATTAGTCACCGTAAGCCTCTTTCTTTATTTGATAGTCGTTATAATTGAATATAATGATGTGTTAGGGATAATTCCGCGGGGTAAGTTTTCCTGAGTTTTAGTTTGGAACATGAGAAAGAGATTATTTGATTAATGATGCAAGTTACTCATTTAAGGTTTTCCCAGAAAAAAAATCTAATACAAAATCTAGACGACAACATCAAATAGTCGATATTTCAGTTCTAACTTTATTTGAGCCTTAAAATAAGTGAGAAGAAATTTCAATTGCAGAGTCGATAGTGGTTGACACTGATGAAAAGATGGCCATCAAGGCTCGTCAAACAAATTTCTTGACATTTTACAGCAGGTGTCCACGTATTGAAACTCCAAACTCAGCTTTCTCATTTACACTCAAACTAAGAATAAACACAGTTATATAAGGCTCTAAGTTTTGAAACAAAATTCCCTTTGCTCCATGGAGTATAATGTACTATAGTGCTCAGTGTTGATACTCTAAAGTCTGACTCAGTATTCCTTCCCTACAAAGTGTTGTTTTCTTGTACTAAGTGTTAAGATTGCACTCTGACTAAGGGTATGAAGTTTAGACTCAATACTCTGACTCAGGATTCCCTTCCCCTCCACGGAATATGTTCCCGTCTTGTACTCAGGGTTAAGGCTCGAGGTTCTGACTCAATATTCGTTTCCCCTCACTGCAGCGTGTTGTTCTCCGTAATTGATTGTCGATGTCCATACTGCCATCATTTCATTATGCGGCTTTATCTACGGATATTACCACAGTGAAGCTCCATCATCATCCATCATTATCGCTCACCGCAGGAAGGCTCAGAACAGATGGAGAATAAAGAATCGAGTTCCATTGAATATTTGAAAAAGTGAAATTGTGTGTATTTTACCCAAAACGTTGTCTCTGTGCCAAAGTTGAACCAATTGTTTTATTTTATGGGAAGTTAAAGATAAACTAGGAAAGTGATAGCGTACCCTAGCTTCCACCACATTCCTATTGTTGGTAATAAGAGTACATTTGCTCTTCATTATCAGAAGACTAGGCACGCGAAGCAGTAAAAGTCAGGACAGCTCAAAATTAAAGACAGAAACAATGTTCCCTCAGGCATGGAACCCATATTTGTTTGCTTAGCTACTTCTTGAATTTGCAATTTCTAAATGCAGAAAGATAATTGTGTAAAGTATTAAGTAATGATTTCACACTTAAACGTTTTTGAAGAATAAAACAAATGGGCGGGGTGTTTGTGGGGTGGAAGGAAATGTAGCTGAAGAGAGTACAATCCCGCATTCCACCATCAATTTCGTAATGGTGTATGATGTTATGCAATGCTTTGCAGGGACCATTTGCACTAAGAGACAACTTTTGTTGTTGAAAATAGGCATTAACAACAATGAATATGTCTAATTTTATCTTTGTCGTCAGCAATCGACTTTTTCGTAAATGACCACACCACAAAATTGACAAATCTGTCAACTACTAATTCTCCTATCTTTAATCACAGACATCAAAAATTTTGTAAAAAGAAAGTATGTAGTATGTTGATTAAAATTACAAAAAAAGAAATGGATGTATCCCATACACTACTGATAATTTCTCCCACATTAAAGTACAAAGTTGACAGATCTGTCAACACTGTCAGTGATGTGTTATTTGCGAAAACCTCGAATAACCAGTTGATCAATTTTGGGTCAAGTGCAAAGTGCAAATAACCCTAATCGGGTTTTCCCTAAATGGTAAGCTAGGTCATTTAACAAATTTGTCAAATTATTTAAATGCAATTCAAAATGGTGGTAGTCAGTAATTATAATCAATCCAAATGGGAAATGGTAAATTCATTATGGCTAGTTTTTTTAGCATTTATTACTAGTCATAGTAAATTTTACCATTGACCATTTGGAAGAAATGTTCGGATTTTTGCCATTAGTCAACTGCCCCAAAAGTACGTGAAGAAAAGGGTAGAGGAAATTTGCTACACATCCGAGTTTTTCACAATAAGATCAAATTTTACATTTTAAGACAGAATTTACATTAGACATGCTAAAATAATTTTTCAAAATGTGAAATGGGGCATGAAACAAACTTCAGTTTAAGGTCTACCAAGTAGCACATGCTTCTCTGGCCTATTTGGATAGGCATTCAACCTTAGATCCATTGGTGGTGAGTGTTGTAAGTTCAATTCCCGATGGAGGCAACTTTTTACCGAAATTTTTCCAACCTCTTGATGTAAACTCAGGCTTAAAATGTAAATGTGATTTTATCGTAAAAAAACTCGATTACTCACTACGGTTATCGATCCGTCTCCAACAGCAGCAATCCGTGCCTTACTGGTGTTACTAAGAATGGGTGTGTTAGGAAAAAGGAAGAATAGGGGATGGAGGAAGGAAGGCTGGGTATGGATGTTCTAACTGAGAGAGAAAGCTTTATGGGGATGTAGTCTCAACTCAGTAATGGGAAGAGATCATCAAGAGACTAATAGACGTTTTATTGTCGCAAAAGGGAGCCGAGTAGCGGCAGCTTCCTGTCCTTAATGTCGTAAACTAATCAGGAACATTCCATTTCAGGTGCCTAGCTTCCACCACATTCCCATTGTTGGTAATAAGAGTACATTTGCTCTTGATTATTAGAAGACTAGGCACGCGAAGCAGTAAAAGTCAGGACAGCTGAAAATTAAATACAGAAACAATATTCCCTCAGGCATGGAACCCATATTTGTATGCTTGGCTGCTTCTTGAATTTTGCAATTTTTGAATGCATAAAATAATTGTGTAAAGTATTAAGTAATATTTTTACACCTTAACATTTTTGCAGAATAAAACAAATAATAATTCCTTGGCTTTTTTGGTGTAACAACTGAAACTAACTGATGCTGAAAGGACCAAGAGTTACGAGTAAAATGCTGCCAGTTGTTTGGTATTTATTGTCCCATTGAGCATGTTTGAACCCTGTGTTATCAGCCCAGAACACACTGACTTCAGTTCCAATGGATCATTCCCCAAAGGCTATCAGTAAGCACGGTACAAAAGCAAAGCCCTGTTGCAGGATAGAGAATCAGAAAACAATAGCATCAGGTTTTATAAATTATTCCTTGCGTAGGGCGAAAACTGTGCAGTGTGATGGACAATAAAACTAGCATCAGTTCTTTCTTCCAGGAATCATAAGTTTGAGCCGTGATTTCAGGATTAGTGTGTGTAAGTCACACATCCCTCACCCTGCCTTTTTTCCTGTAATTATGCTCCTTTGGTACACGCAGGGCGGATTCCTCCCCCACCCTGCCTGTAATTATGCTGGAAGGCTGTGACTTCAGGGTTATGCTGCTGCCAAGAGCGGGTCCTTCATAAATGTCAAATTAATGTCAAAAGCTGAGGGAACATGCCTCTCTGGGTAGGACGCTGGAAGGGGACGTTGTATGCACTGGTAGTAAGGACGCTGTTGTGCACTGATTTGAAGCAAAATGTTTCCACCACCTTGTCTGATTTATTGTAACATTTATCTCTTCATGCTCAACGCGGTGTTCTAAACAATACTACTCACTCAATAATTTTAAGTAATTCTCCGTTACAAAGGTTTAAACAGGATTCGTATTCAAGATTTTCCCAAATAATAGTTTGGAATCGAGTTTTTTACGATAAACATAACATTTATATTTTAATCCTGAATTTACATCAAGAGGTTAAAAAAATTCAGCAAAAAGTTACCTCCAGTGGGATTTAAACTCACAACACTGACCGACATTGGATCTTAGGTTGAATGATTATCCAAATAGGACAGAGAGGCATGTGCTACTTGGCAGACCTTAAACTAAAGTTTCTTTCATGCACCATTTCACATTTTGAAAAAATTGTTAAAGCATGTCTGATGTAAATTCTGTCTTGATCGTATGGTGAAAAACTCGATTGAATGGTGAGCTATAACTAGAACAACGGAAGAAAAAAAATTGAAAACGGGGAATGTACTCACTTTGTTCCGCCAGAGGTCTGTGATACGTCGCTTCCAGTTCTACTACGAACTCTCCAAAGGAATAGGTAATCCCGGACCTGAGTATGGTCAGTATGAGGACGCACAGACAGATAGTCCAGCCTTTAGAGTCTTCCCGGATCGCTATCCGCAGGTTTCCGAAGAACCCCTGCATGTAAATAGTAATCCCCTGCAGGAACGCCATGTTTGGGGAATTTCAATGCTTATTTGCCCTTAAATAAGGTCAAATATTTCGTCAGATGAATTTTTCCTCAAGAATTACAAGTGTTCATCAGTTGTCCACATTTTTATTATTTTAATTCCGTATTTCACATCATTATTTAGCAGGTTGTACTAATCTGAAAGAAGAGAAATACAGAAATGTACTTCGTGTTAATACAATCACACGCTTTGATTGTCATAGATTTATTTAACGCAAAGTTATTACTTCCCCATTGCTAACAGGAAAATGCTATAAACTGTCAATAGGAGTGCGGCAGAGTTGAATAGATCTATTTGTGCCTGAAACATCCTGATAGACTAACACAGGAAGTAGCTGTCTCTCTAAATGTTACACCTAGTATTTACTGAGAGAAGTTGTTTGCCAGATGGTTATTGGTCTAAAGATATACCAATTCTCATGCTCTAATTCTCCTATTATGATTACTGATACAGATTAGTAATATGAGATTTGTGTTTTCCACTAAACCAGACCAATTAGTAATTCTAAGAAGCGAATTGGACTTACTAAGTTTTTTTTCTATTCTTTAGCCTAAAACTTACATGTGAAAGATACATAGATGTGATATGATTAAAGGCATCTATCTTCTCTAACACTTATTGTTTGGGAAGTTTGCCAGCCATATAAACCCCAAAGTGCTTGAGTATTGAAAATTGTTTGCAGAGCATTAAGGAGAAGAGGAGGTTTGTGGAGGTGTAAGTGGTTAAACTATGATCTGTTAGGATGTAGATCTGATGACACATGGTAAATAATGTCAATTGACAAGTGCTGTCAAGACTTTGTGGGCGATAATGGGATCAATATGTCATTCAACTCTGCTGCTTTCGTCTAGAAGAATTTCATGTGATATTTTACCAAACTGTGTTCTATAAATAATATATGTGTCACGGTTAAACGGACAAGGTGCGTCCCTGTCGCCTTTGTGCACTTAGCCGGCCAAGCCTCTCTCTTGTAACGAGAAAGGAATGGCCGGTTATTGTTGCTCAGGCCGCTACGGCTTCGCCGTAGCCGCCATTCCCGGTCTGCACGTGCGCGAGTAATAAATACTCACGCATGCGCGGCCGGCGCCCAATCCGCGCCCGGGCTGCCCCGCCCCTTCCCTTCCAAACTGTATAAATACTCGAACTCACGGAGTTCGAGGAGTTGAGTTGACTTCACCCCGGATTCGGACTTAGGCTCGAATCCACTGTCCTGGCAACCCCAGCTTGTCGGTGCTGCGCCGACCCGTCCCCCACCGGAGCACCTTGACCGGCTAACCGGGATACTGGCCTCTGGCTTCAGCCGGAGCCCTCTGCGTTCTAAATAGTAATTCAACTGGTAGTTATCTTTCAACCAGACCGAGGCCCACCGCCGGGGCCATAAATGTGATAGCAAGTTATAGTCCGGCATCCCTAAGCACGTGACAGCACGCCGGCATACGCGATTAGACGAGACAAGGACCACCGTTCGGAGGACTGGAGCATTGCCCACCTCTTAAGTCGCGGCCGAGAGCACTACAGGTCGGTGGTAACCATACCATAGGCGCAAGAGGAAAGCAGGAGACATCTTAGCCGACCACCCACTACGGAAAAACCGCAACATGTGGCGTCCCTGGGTGGGCGACGCCAATTGACACTCCGGTCGATTGTCAGTCGGAGTCTTGTCGAAAACTATTTAGTCGTACCCTAGCGTACTTATTTCCTAGCCCCCGGCTAAAGAGGACTGAATCTGTGGCCTGGCGTAGGTCAGCGCCCCAGAGGGTATTTGCCGGCTAACGTTGATACCCAGGGTTCGCCGGTTGGTTGGTGAGTCGGCTAAACTGCCACTCGCTGGCGCTCGCGTTCATTCCCACAGGGGACCAGACATTTAATAATAGCAATAGCCATTCTAAATTGATAGCTCATGCCAGGGCTTCTGCGCTGGGTGTCCGAGAATATCCGAAAAGGGAGTCAAGACGCTAAAGCGCATCCGTCAACGATTCAGCATGCCTACAGGCCCGAGCACCGCCAGCAATGAAACGCCGGCTAAACTGGAGACAGAAGGAGTGGCAGCGAAAGCTCTGGAGGGTACCGAGGAAACCCAAGATGTCAAAAGTAAGACACCTAAAGGGAAAGGTCACTCGAAGAGTCAGCAGGCCGACCATTCGTCAGAAGGAGAGTGCCTCCATGGTGAGCGGTACGCTATCTACATAGAAGTAGAGCGGGACCGCCGGCATGATAGGCCGGTGCTGATTGACAGGACTGTCCTGGCCTACGCCTGGACAGAGGAAATAATCAAGGATCATGTGGAGCGTAGTCTCCCAGATCTTACGGATGTAATCATCCTCAGCCCCATGGCCTGACTACTTTTCAGTGGCTGGCGCTCTGTGGGCAAGGGGTTGAAAAGCAACAGGCAGAAGAAGCCGCTGAGCACCTTGGGTGTTGCCGGAGTTGGGCTGGCAAAGACGTGGAGATACACGCGGGCCTGTCACACTCACTGAAGCAAAGCACACCCTAGTCAAGGTGCGGGACTTTGTCCGCAAGCAAGCCCGGCAGAAATTATCGGCTGCGAAAGGGGTGCCAGCGGAGAAGCTAACCACTAGCAAGGCCACTACGGCCAGAGGGCACGGCATGGTTAAGCGCGCTGATAAATACTTTGCCAAGGCCAAACGCCAGGTAGGCCTGGGTGATGAGGCGCAAACCAAAGCGATAGTCAATCGCCAGATCTAGAAGTTGTTGTGCCCTCTCCAGACACTATCCGGGGTGTCAGAAGCAGAGACCGACGACGAGCCTTATGAATCAGCGGTGGAGACTGGGGCCGAAACTGGTGCTGAGACTGGTGCCGGCGCCTACAGTGACATCACTTCCCTATATGACTCCTCCGATGATGAAGAGGACTAGGACGATGTTGTCGGCTATGATACGGAGACCTCTCACCAAGTCACTGTGGCGGAGAGGAACAAACAGCAGAAGAAAACAGCAGCAACGGCGGGAGCGCCGGGAGAGAAAGCGTATCCACGACCGGCGCCACAAAGGTGCCACTCTCCCGTTGTTCAAGAACAGCCAGAAAGAAGGTGCCATGGCATACACTGACTGGAGGAATGCCATGGACGAGCTGATTGAAGATAAGATCCCCATGGACCGGGTGAAGAGTTTGGCACTTCAGTCGTTGGAGGGTCCCCTGAAGGACACGGCCGGGCTAGCCAATAAGGTTAGTAAGGGGGACTTGAACGCCATCCTCACAGTGTTGGACAAAACGTACGGCCGGTCTGCATCATACGTGCATCTCCAATCGGAGATGTGCAGTATACAGCAGCTGCACCGGGAGTCAGCGCAGGATTACTACCAGCGCTTAGTCTGGCTACAGGTGGCAATCCAGGACAAGTTCCTGGGCTGGCTGGACGAGTTGGAGTTGGAACGGACTGCCCAGGAGGCATTTTACAATGGGCTCCAGGATGAGTTCAAGCCTTTGATCTCCCACCTGCTGGACAATCCC
>JBCAUG010714469.1:0-12999 GCA_038406175.1 Haplosyllis leylae | reverse complement strand
CTGAGATTAAACAACTCTTGCTCTCCTCACTGACCTGGCGGGCACTCAATTCTGACTGGGGTTGAGTTTTACTACACAAACCAAGACAGTGTAAATATTGGTGACAATCACATCAGAAAAAAAGATTATTCACAACAATTACACTCTGTCTTGTCATTGTGAAATATTCTGTGTTTACTTGAAGTGTTCCTCAACTTCAGAAGCAAATGATGGAAGGAATATTTTATTTACAATTGGAATACTGTTTTCGGATGTTAACTGACGTCTTTTTTTACAAAAGCGACATTATAGAATAAGTATATTTTACAGATTACATCGTAATAATGTACTAAGCAAAAGGCACCAACGAATGCCACACGAGAATAACTAATCGTGTTTTTCTATTTTGGTTTCGAAATCAGGTGAATTCATCTAATTAGTTGAATTATACAAACGCTTCATGGATACTGGAATCTATTATCTGTGAATAACAATTTGTTCACATATAATATATTCATTTATCTATGGATAGTGCAAATTCATTTAGCACTATTCTTAGAGGGTCCTCAGTCATTTTGTACTATTCATGTATAATGTTACATTACATTTTAACTACCCATAAATAGTGAACTGCTCCATGTATCGTGCAAATGAAGAGTTCATCTATCCATGAATAGTCAATTCCAGTATCCATGTACAATTAGATGAATTAGTCTAATTCAGCAAAATCCAAAACCAAAATAGGAAAAGCACGATTGGCTACGCAGAGACGAGGGAATGCGTAAAACAGTGTGCGCATAACCGAACATAGATCATCATGTGAGACACAAGAAGCTTAAATCGAATAGCAGAACTGGATTGTGTTCCTTTTAATTTCTTAAGTAGAATAAGTGAAGGAGTGGATGGATATTGATACGCAATTTGTACACAATAATTAATACCACTGTTGCATAATTGCAAACAATAAGTAAAAACCGGTTTGTTTTTTTTTTGATTGCATGTAAATTTTCATAATACAATTGATATTCACAAAAACATAGACTCGATCTTTCCAGGACCTACAAGTACCAAGAAAGTCCTGCTGCGTGACCGCAAAAGGTGTACCGCCCGTACCGTAGTGAAGGAAACCCTGGTCCTGTCGGGGGGGGGGTACACCATTAGTGTTGTCCTGGGGGTAACCCCGTTCCTTTTGGGGGATATACCCCTCTCCCCTCCACTCCGGACAGGACCTAGACAATAACTGGACAAGGCTAGGGAAGTACTCTCCTATTAACAGACGGACACCTGTGAAAAACACATCCTTCGAAATGCGGGCGGTAACTATTCACATAGGAAATTTTGTTCAATGATAACATCAACACATCAGTATTACATCCCATTTACACTTAGTTCTGAATGGTCTTCGAATAGTTTTACTATAGTACATTGTTAGAATAAGTTTTAGTAGTACTTTGGATGGAAACAGAACTTTAAAAACGCTCTCTAAGACAATATATTGTACACTTAGTTCTGACTGGTCTTCGAATAGTTTTACAATAGTACATTGTTAGAATAAGTTTTAGTAATACTTTGGATGGAAACCAAACTTTAAAAACGCTCTCTAAGACAATAGATTGTACTATTTACTTGTGTACTTGGCAGGCAGAACTAATTTCAGTTTCCGTCTAGATGTATTAGAACAAAAAATGTATGTTGTAATAAATTGATATATTTTACACTTCTCGGATAAAATATGAAATGGAAGAAACGGTAAAAATTTCAAACATGAAGTTTTAAGTTGATCACATTTTGCTCACACAACATGATATACTGTAATGTATTGTACACAACATCATTTACAGTTGAAACACACACAAATAGTATTGGGTATCACAATAAATATAATCTGGGAATTATTAGAGACAACGATCATTACCAAAGCAAGTAAACAGGGAATCGATTACTACACATACTTTTTGTTCTTTTGACACAACTCTTACCACCACATGAAAAAATATCTAAGGTGCGCGAAGCATCAATAGAGGCATAAGTGTTAAGTGCATCTAAAACTTCCTTAGATTAGGGCTTATAATATTGAAGGTAGAAGCTGTAACTGTATATATTCAAGCAATAAAAGTATCATACAAGCAAATGGGCTACAATTTACATGAACAAAGACAAAAACACGGATGTCTTTCATAAATATGTGAAGAAGGGAAAAAGAAAAAAGTTACTGAATTCTCTTCCATACTATCCCAAAGTCCATGACCCATGATCCAAATTTCAGAAACTTAATATTTCATTTGGACAGCAACCCAGGTAGATAACTATTGTCGTTTCTAACTTAATGGATCCATCTAATTAGACAGGGAAGACTGGATACAGGTACCGAAATTTATCCATTTTTACACATTGCTGATACCATTGATAATGCTGAAAATATTTTAGTGTTCCCCCTCCCCAAAACAAAAAAAATTCACAAACTTTGCATGTTGTAAGAAGATCTGCCTGAGATGGCGACAGTTAATGAAAATGGGAAGGAATGAGGTTTTCCTTCACATCTAGTTATCAGTAGAAGAGATAGCAGAAATTCTGGTATCTGAATTTATAGCTACACTTGTATTGTACCTGGCTTTCTTAGACACAAAGAGATTCTTTAATTCTGTTCTAAATTTCTTACCTGACAGTACATAAAGGAATATATTTATTGCATGATTAGTATAGTAGATCTTTTCTTCTACTTGATAGGCTAAAAAAATACTGGCAAAGTAAAAGGGACTATCTCCACTGGAAAAGTTTAGATAAACTACAAGAATTCTGACTGGAATATTTAGACATAGATAGGCAAAGGTAACAAGAAGAAGCATGGTAATAATTTGTTTCTCAAGACTTTTAGTTTTCAAACTTTGACCTTCAGTTTGACCTTGGCCTCTTAAAAGTTTCTGTTTTGATCTCTTTCTCAAGGAATGTATTATAACACTGTTCATTGTCAGTAAGGAGAGAAATGGAAATATAAAAAGGATGGTTTCTGTCAGCCAACCGTATACTTCACCCAGTACGTTGTCAGCTGCAATTGCATTCGGAATACATAACTTTCCGTCGTTGCTGGCGAGAACTAAATATGGGGTTGAATACAAGAAACCATACATGAAAATGAAACTAACAATTATTCTGGCCTTTTTAACGGTATTAAAGGAGGCAGCCTTGTGTGGTCTAATGATACTGTAGAAACGTTCAAATGTCATGGCCACCAAAAGATGACAACCACACATACATCCAAAGTACAGAGCCAAGTGAAAGATGCGACAGAACCAAAGTTGATTTGGAGGCATCTCCACACCAGCCATTTGTTCCAAGTATGACACAAAAGCTGCAAAATACAAGTCATATTTTATAGTACAGGCGATGAATTATAGCAAAAGGATATAAACTTGTCATAACTTTGACACGTGTTACTAAATGTTGAGCAAATGTTCCAAAATTGGATGAGAAGGAAACTTGGATAAATTAAACCTGGTTCGTGTACAGGATTTTGGAACCATGTTGTTAAATTGTAACACACCTGCAGGGTAATATAATTTATTTAGTCGGTATCACCCAACAGGTCTCTACAGCCATGACAGTGGAGACTTAACTACATCATACCGCATTAAACCAAACTCTTATTCCATAATTTACCATTGGCTAGATATGGAGGCCCGTCACAACTCACTTTCAGAATACTTAAGTTGCTGCAGGATCTGGGAGTACTGCTGCTTGTCAATCTTACATGCTGGGGTAAAAGTATACAAGACTTATCGCACCAGTGCAGGGACTATAAGGCCACATATTTTGGTAATGACTTTGTACGATCTAAATTTACTAAATGAAACATTACTTACCGCAAGTGAGAACAATTGTGTCGGCGACGGCTAAAGCGGAAAGATAAACGGATAGAGACATTCGTCTGTTGTTTGGCTGCATCATCACCTGGATGTAAATAAACAAAAAAATTCTAGTATTAAATTTATAAGCTTTCTTTAATACTTGCAACTATTGGAAACTACGCGTTTTGCAATTGGCGAATAGGTAAAAAAAGAAATTTTGTTCCACAATTTCTCCCTTCTCGTTCATGCAAATTCATCACACAGGGATGGCCCCAGGGGATTCAAGATCATGTATGGCCTTTTTGAGAAAACAAGATTACCTCAATTTTAATCTGTTAATCTGGGTCGCACGCAATGATTTACTGGATACCATCTACCAGGTAACAGATTATTTCCTCTGTCCATATCTTGAAGAATTTTTTTAAATGCAAGTTGTTGCTTCGTGTACTATTCAATAACATTTATTGTATTAAATAGATTAAGCACGAGTCTTCTATCTTTTGGAAAACCTGAATGTGATTTGGTTACAGTTGAGTGATTCTTTTTCATGAATGGGTATCTTGCATGAGAATGGTTATTTGGGTTGGAATATCGTATGTGGCTGTCAATAATGTGTTTAATATCAGCTTTTCAGATGGTTGCAACCAATTAACTGTTTATTATTATTGCGGGTTTAATGTAGACCTACTGTTCTTACCATAAATGACAGAATATTTCCTACAATTCCAACTGGAATCAACACCGGAGCGTAAAACTGTTTTATAACAGTACCTATCGCGGTAAAAAGATCAGTATGAGAAAATTAGTTACATCATACTCCATCACCTCTTTCCTGGTGTAGATTCATAGTTGTGCAGCAATAGACTCGCACAACATTCCACACAAGAGTGTCCTCCCGCATGAACGCAAAAGGGCCGCACAACCGCGCCGCACAACCGTTTTACCATAGTCCCTACCATTACCATTACCCCAGTCCCAGCCTAGGGGATGGGGGAGGATGAGGGGTGGGGGCACCCCTGTGCCAGCCACGGTGGGGGGTACCTCTGTCCAGGTCTGGGTATACCCCTCCCCCTTCCCTCCTTGTGGACCGATGACCAAAGTGAAAAACAATATCTTCCCCCTGTACTACTTACGCGGGCGGTAAAATTGACAACGATGCGACCAATGGCTTAAGCCAGTCCACTTGATTCCATATTGGACTGCTGGCCAGTAAGTTATTCTTTTAAGTGGAATATTGAATCATTGGACCAAAAAACCAACAATAAACTGTATTTGTTTCAGATGAAATAGTACAGATACATTTTCTGAGTATCAAATATTAGCTTACAGACTTGTATTGAAGCTGAAACAGTGTAAAAGCTCAAGTGCCATTCCTTCTATTGATATCTTTCTAATGGTCATGAAGTCGTACAATTTTTCCAGGGACTTGGTCAGCGTCCGTATCTGGGATGAGATGGTTTCAGGATTAAAGGCTGAATTCCGATCTCTATTTAACGTTTTATGTGCTATCTGCTGATATAGTTTACTTCCTTTTCAATGAATTGTGTAACGGAAGTAAATCTTTAATTCTTACCAACTTTGTACATCATATAAGAAGTGGCTAAGGTTCTGGGATCCTCCTCCTCCAGTGATAGAATTCCTTCATTGTAGTTTAGAGAAGAAATGTTTCCTGACACGTTGAAATATCCCTCCATTTTCAACCTTGTTACTGCTGTATCTCGTTGCAGCTCAATGATTCTCTTGGACTGAAATGCGAAATATATCTACCAAAAGATCTGTCACGTTTTCATCCCAATTTTCTTGGCTTAAATTCCTATACAAAGCAGAATACTTCAGCCGCGGCTATTCTGGATAGGCACCCATTGGGATCAAATAAGTATTCGAACCCAAAATATAATTTTGTGCATGTATTGATTTTTGTTGGAAATAATAAAATGTGTAGCCATTTGACTACTTCCTAGTTTGAATTTAAAATTCGTCTAATTCATCTAATTAAACAATAAAAAGAGTGTTATTTAAAAAATATTTTGTGAGGTTTGAACCCTGAATCTCCTAATCAACAGTTAGGCATGCTAACCATCACACCAAAATGTCAATTGTGAGCAAGAGACACAGAAAAAAACTTACAAAAGACTTCAGTCACACTTGACTGATTCTAGTCGAATTCATCTAATCTGTCTAATAAAACGAATCTAAATCAAAATAGGAAAAACACAATTGTCTTTGTGCCGGACATACCTCTCATCCGATCATTTATTATGTAGATCTAGATAAATCTATTTGTTCCAAACTATGGAAGTAATTATCTTATTACCATTTGAACCTGTAAATTAACGGGCTCTTTGTAGAGTATTGAAAAGTTTGCTAAATGCCGTTATGACGGTCAAAGTAAAAATTGTTGTTCATAGTACCGCAGTCAGAATTGACTTAGGATTGAACTGGTTGTCTATCTTTCCGGATCAAAAAGTCTTTAAATTCAGGATCAAAAATCAAACTCGGTTATTAGTAGATACTGAAGTCAAATACTGAAGATGCTTCATTATTGGTGCATGGAGCAACTCCCATATCAAATTACACACATATGTATTTTGAAACATTTTTACTTAAGAATCTGACCCCCAAAAAAAGTTCAAGAAACTTTCCGATTTTAAAACTTAAAAGTTTAAACTGCTGTAAAGTTATTGCTTGAAACTTTATCATTGCAGTACCTCTGCTTCAAAGGCTTTTTAAATGTTCTGCATCTGTATTTCGTTTGCGGCTGTCTCACATTTGAGGGAAAGTGGCATCTCACTTACTCAGTAACAAGTGTAGTAGTCATTTCAACCCAGCACACAATGACATCATCGCGGCATCTTCAAATTCTTATTCAAAATGTACATTTAGAATATAACATCCTTTGTGTAATTCTGACCTTTATTTTTTTCTAATTATTAAATTATTAAATTTAAAATCAACATGATTTTTGAAAAAGAAATTATTAGAAACTTATGTTTTTGGATGAAAGTATAACTTCATCTGTAAATTGACACCTAAAATAATTAGTTTATTCATAATCATACGTTCTTTACAACTAAACAACTTAATATCTTTTTACAGTTTTAAACATTTGATATCTTGTTTTACTATGAGTGGAAGATTCTGGTATTAGAATTATTTACAGGAGCGACTGATTATTATGACACCCTTAATAAAGCTCAGAAAATACGTGCGATTTTAAAATGGTCAGGAAATACGTTTCAGTGGGTGTCCAGATGGGGAAATGAAAGGAATCATAAATGTCCATTATGAACATTGAAAATGAAGACCATCTACCACTATCTATAAGTACAGTCAATGCAATTGCAATGGGGCTCGTTCAGGCATGACAGCTCAATGCTGCCATCAGTCACACAATTTGCACTGAAAATTTGATTCCAAAAATAACATTGCGTCTATGAGCCGATTTCCTCACCTGCTATGAGAGAATAAATTTGGATGCATAAAAGAATAAAAAAGAGATTTGTTCCAAAAATAATATTGTAGAAATATACTTTATAATGGATAGAGCGGCCCTGTGTTTTAGTTTTTACAGTATAGCTGGAGATAGCTCAGATATTCACAAATTTCCGAACAGGAAGTAAACAATGACCATGTGATTTTTGAAAAAATGTTTACTACCTATTGGGAAATCTGTGAATATCTGAGCCATCCCCAGCCATACTTTCTGATCTCCTCAAAATCACACGTATTTTCTGAGCTTTACTCAAGGTGTATGAGAGACCAGCACAACGTAGCATGTAATGGGAAAAATAACAATCACTTATTCACATTTCTTAGATCTAATAAAAAGTAAACATTTTACTGAAAGATAATGTTAAATAGTATACAAATCCATAATAAAAGAAAATTGTCAAAAGAAATTATTTTAAAAACTGTGTTTAAAAGGCATACATCGAGATTAGTCAGCATTAAGTTCTTACTTCCTGTCAGGATAACCGAAAGTGCAAATGTGGACGACAAATGGAAAAGTCAAATAAAGATTTGAGTAATGGTTCAGGGAAGGATTTATGTACATTACAAAAAACAAAGTATGATATAAGACAGATTTACAATTATAGTTCACTGGATAGCAGGAAATGTTGTGTTGCTTCTGAAGCTCCAGATCTGCAAGTTTGATCAGAACTCTGGACCCTTTGAACACAATGTGCATGAGAGACATATCGCTGAACTGCTGAACTTTTTCGTAATCGCTAACAAGTCAAAGTTAAATGTAAGCGACAGTGATGATCTCGTGACCGCCAAAGAATTACCACTTATATTAGACTCCCAGTGTCCAAGCGCTTCAGTTTGTATTTTTTCTTTGGAGGGGGCTCAGTCTTGAGCCAAAGAATGAACGTTGCTACTCATGGAATACACCGGGAATAGAGGTAATTACGAATGAATCTAATTACTAGATACCAGAAAGTGGCAATGTTGTAGGCATATACTTTCTTCTATTACATTTGCTTTTTTATCTTTTACAAGATAATGAATACATCTGATAGCTCTTCTACTTTTTCATGTCCTTGTGGCTCATTAAAAACAAATCAGCGAATTCATGAAAAGTTTCTCAGGGAAGACATCGCTTAAGATTAGCTGCTTTTGTATGTTTCACAATATTGTACACAGATATCAAGGACGGACTTGGTTATTGAGGCCCGCTGTAGAAGTACGTTTTGTGTTCACACGTGAGGGAACACTCTCATTGTTTCTTACAATTTTCGCACATATTAATTTTTTTAGATCCTTTCCGAATTTTTGACCAGAGATAACATATAGAAAGAAGTTAATTCCATGGTTAGTGGCGTGTGTTTTTTCTCCAAATTGATAAAATAAGTGAAGACTTGCAAAGTAGTAGGGAGTATTTCCAGTGTAAAAATTAACATAAAAAATAAGAAGAGTTACTGGAAGACTAAGAGCCAAAAATACAAAGGTCAAAACCAGAAGCATCGTGTAAACCTGTTTCTCCGACTGTTTTATTTTAACATTTTGACCTTGAGTTTGACCTTGACCTATTGAATCTGAAATTGATGTTTTTGACCTTTTTCTCAATGTGTTAATTATGACACTGTTCATTATCAACAAGGAAACAAAGGGAATCAGGGATGTGACAATTTCTGTCAGGTAATAGTAAATTTCACCGAATAGATTGCTAGATACGATTGCATTAGGGATGCAAGTTCTGCCATGGTTTGCCCCAATAAACAAAAAGGGAATAGAATAAGTAAAACCAAATAAAAATATTAACACAATCATGATCCTGGCTCTGTTTATTGTATTAAAAGAAGCAGCATTGAGTGGTCTTGTGATGCTAAAGAAACGTTCAAATGTCATTGTAATCATAAGATGAGTGCTGCACATATAAGAAGAATAGAACATGAAGACCTGAATACTGCAGAACCAGTGTTCATTGGGTGGCATGTATACACCATGGACTTCATGTAAGTATGTGACCAAAACTGAAAAATTATAGACAATATGGATTTTAGAAAATATTGTAGGGATAAAGTGAGCTTATCAAACTAGCATTCTGGGTTATCTTTGATGTTAATCTACAACATTGTATCCCAAACTTTGTCCCAAACTTGCCTCAATCTACTCTGCTCAAGGGAGTAATTGAGAAAAAAGCAATTAGGAAATGAAGTGTGACATTTCAACCTAATAACAACTTACTATGGAGATTACTGATTGAAAAAATTGGTCACTGATCAATTCTTTATGAAAATCACATTTTTGTTTTGTTATAGTCACCCAAGGAAGACATACACTTCTTACATTTCAGTTACATTTCATAAATGTTCATTGCATATAAAGAGTATTTACTTACCAGTCAGAATAGCAATTGTGTCTGACACAGCCAAAGCAGAGATGTTCAGAGAGAAAGACATGTGTCTATTCTGTGGTTGCATCATCACCTTTTGTAAAACAATAATATGAAAGTAATTAAGGACTCTATAAATTAATACTGCACATCTGAATAGGAATAGAGTGTAAAATAATCTGATTCGAATGGATACATCAGCCAATAACAACTGACATTATTTTATTGTAAGTTTCAATTTTAATTTCTTAAAAAGTACAAATATTTCAGTAATATAGGAATGAGTCTAGCCAGTTAATGAATAGTTCCAATTGTTTCACGCTATGATTTCAAAATGTCTTATGGATTTGATTGACATAATAATGTACTACATATTTTTATCTTACTTTTGATGTGATTATTATCTACCTGTCTAATATTTTACATCAAAATACAACTGATTTATCTGCTCTTACCAAAAATGACAGAACATTTCCAACAATTCCTACTGGTACCAAAATTGGATAATAAAATTGTTTTAAAGCGTCGCCTGTAACATGAAAGAAACCAACAAATATCAAGGAATGACGAAATCCACATTGGTGACTCCTTAATGTTGTTTCATGTCACACTGTATCCACTGATTACCCCCTCCCCCATCTGACCCCCCAATCTCACCTGGCTCACCATCTGCCCCCACCCTTCCCCCATCTTGGCTCCCTGCCTTTCCCATCACCCCATGGCCTCCCATTTGGTTCAGATGGGGCTACCCCCTGGCTGGAATGTTTATTTCGATGTCCATTTCAATCTCGCATGGCACGATCCCCTCCATGCATAAATAATATGTTTCACCTTGCGTGGAAAAATTCTCAAAATACTCGTGAAGCAATCCCGTTTCCATCAACAAAGTAACTGTCTACCAGTCACCAATCACAATGAATTTAACAAGAAGGGGTGTGTAGGTTGGAACTCTGGATCTTATGTTCTAATATGATAGAATATACATTTGCCCAAAAGAGGTAACATGTCGTGATTTTCTCTCAGTATCTTTGGGTAGGTATTTAATCAGTAAAATTGTATGAAAACAAATGCAATTTCAACAACTGCGGATATTCTTGCGTCTCGGAGTCTTGGGTATTTTTTCCAGATTTTCTCTGTTTAATTAGATGTGATTCAATTATCTGTTCAAAACACGAAGAAAAAATGAAATGACAACCAATTATTCCTATAAATTATCTAAGATTTAGCATTTCCTCAGGGGAAGTGTTTGAAGGATATTTTCCTTAAGCTTTCAAAAGAAGATCCAATAGGTCCAAAATTGAAATGAACCTATGTAATGTTGGTCTATTTAATTTTTTACTGAAATTTATAATCGACTCACCTATTTTGAATGTAGTGTAAAAAGTGGCTAGTATTCTTGGATCCACTTCGTCGTTAGAAACAGTACCTTGTGAAAAGCTTAGATTAGAAAAGTTACTATTGCTCTCCATTTTCTCATATGTTTTTGTTGTCGACTAGTAATATGATTCAAAATTAGATGTAATGTAGCCACAGAAAATCACCACCAGCGTTCTATACTGCTTCAAAATGCTTTCTTTTCCTCAGCTGGTTACGTACTACGACGGGAAGGTTCTGTTTTCACAGGTGTCTGTCTGTCCATGGGGCAGGGGGCCACATCACATCCCATAATACTTCCACTGGTCCCATGTCCTTTTCAGGGGGGACACCCCAGGTTACCCCCTCCCCGGCCAGGTCAGGATGGGGGGGAGTCCAGGGGTCTCCCCCCCCCCCAGGATAGGACAGCAGAACGAGCACTTGTTACGCGGCAGGCGGTATGCCTCTTGCATTCACGCAAGCGGACTTTCTTGTTATCATGTATTTGTGAAAATCAGCGTGCATCAAGAGACACGTGTAAAGCCATGGCAAGGATTGAAAGTGCCATTCCCGTATCAAATTTCATACAATGCGCTTCAAACTTTTTTCAGAAGGAGAATACCAAAGGAATTTTTGAGCCTCTTTTATGTTTGATTTTTTATCATTAAATATCGATCTGTGGAAAATTTTACATACCTTTCAAACATTTTGTAAGATTTTTAACCTACTTTAAAACGCAATGCTCCACATCCAGCCGAGTCAACAATCGAATAGACAGGGCAGTTCACTATAAATTTTCCAAATTACACAACATCTAATAGCACTTGCTGTGATGTCAGACCAGCACGCTTGCACACAATGTTCATTCTAGTTTTTCACGATACGCTTTTCTGTCAGATTATCTGACAGATCTTTAAACAGGGAAGAGCAAATAAATTTCGTCAAAAATAGCCCCAGTGGGGATTGAACCCAACACAGTCAGTAGAGCGTTAGGGTGAAGATCCAGAGGTCCTGGGTTCAATTCCCTAAGAAAATACGAGTTCCACTTGATAGCAGAAAGATGTTTTGTTGCTTCTGAAGCACAGGAATATGCATGGGTGTGTGTGTGTGCTAGTATGTGCGAACCCATAAAATTGGTCTTCCAAGCTTCCAAATGCTTTGTCTCTTATTTACAATACTTCCTTGGAGTTCTTTTAGGTTTCTCCAGTGAGACGGGTGAAATGAAGGTATTTATTCCAAATTTCTACATATTATTGTTTTCTACTTAGTTTCAAATAAAGCAATCAAACCGTCAAGTAATTTCATTATTGCTGGCTCGTTAGAGTCAGCTTATTTGTTACTTAGGGGGTTGTTAACATCTGGGGAAATGGTGGAGGGGAGTCTTTGGCACTTTTATGATAATGAGACCTAGATTTTCTGTATTGTAATTGGTTAAAATTCAGTTTTTGGAATGGTGTGATGGGGAACAACCAATCAGATAATGACTTTTAGCAGGGGTTCTTAACAGTTATCAACAATTCTTAACAGGGGTTATTAGCAGTTCTTAACAGGGGTTCTTAATGGTTCTTAACAGGGATTATTAACAGTTCTTAACAGTTCTTAAGGGAGGTTCTTAACTGTTCTTAACAGGGGTTATTAACAGGGCTTCTTAACAGTTGTTAAGAGTTCTTTTAACAAGAGTTCTTAACAGTTCTTAACAGGGATTCTTAATTGTTGTTAATGGTTCTTAACAGGGGTTCTTAACAGTTCTTAACAGGGGTTCTTAACAGTTGTTAATGGTTCTTAGCAGGGGTTCTTAACAGTTCTTAACAGGGGGTCTTAACAGTTTTTAACAGTTCTTAACAGGGGTTCCTAACAGTAGTGGTGTGTAGTGGCACATAGTGGTGCGTAGTGGCACATAGTGGTCTGTAGAGCATATAGTTTCTGAAACTTCAATTATTATAATTAGCCATGCTTCTGAGGACGATACAATGTTTACATTAT
>JBCAUG010714458.1:0-12999 GCA_038406175.1 Haplosyllis leylae | reverse complement strand
TAATAGTTATAAAGAATAAATAAAATATATACTTAAGTCACAACAGCTCTGCATAAAGCCCATGGGCTTCTTGTTGATATTTTGACACATTTTGACATATTATTTAAATCACCTCAGCCCGTAACAGGACTATTTATATGGTGTTTCAACCTGGAGCTCCCCATACTCACTTGTGGTGCACTGTGAGCTAATTGTTAGACACAAAGATCAAAAGAAGCTGTACACCAACCCTTATTTGCGATTTACTTGTAAGTAAAGAAAATCAGAAATGTTTCTTTTTGAACAAATTAAACATAGAACCTGCAAGTTGAAACTTCTGCACAACTTTCAATAGTTTTTTGTTTTGCTGTCAATGGAAATGAAGCTTCTTGTCAGATTAGGAAACATACAGATCACACTCAGATTCATAATGAACTGTTCACATTCGACAGAAAAGGATTAGGTCTATTTCTATGAATATGTAGCGAGCCAAAAATGTCATTACTGGGAGGATAATGTACTTAGTTTGCTGGATGTTGTCAGCTAGTTATTACGTCGTCATTAGTTTCCGACATAGATCCCCAAATGTATCAACGTTTCTCCAATGAGAGCAAATGAGACTACACATGGTGATTGGGATGCTATTCAATGAATACAAGAAAATTACTCATTCTGTCAAGGAGCATCATGCAAATCAGCGATTGGTTATTGACACTTATCGTGTGGGAGCTCACTTTATACGGTTGACTTCATGCAGTCTGTTGAAAGACGTGTTGATAAATGTCACAGTCGTGAATATATTTTAAAATGTTCATAAGATCTCAGGAGTTCACCAAATGTGACCAAAGATATTCCAAAATAAATAAAACTGGTGTGAATGAAATCATGAACAAAACGAAGAACAGGAGCAGTTAGATCATATTTTTATGCTCAATAAAACAGTGATAATTTTTGATATCCATCAACCTCTTTTTGATGGCTAACTTTGCAACACAAACTAAGTCACATTGTGACTGAATGTGGTCACTTACATTATGATCAAAATAAAGAAAAAAAGTGAAAAGCTCATTCCCTGGAGAGTGTCTTGTAAGCCAATCATCATTGCATGATTGCTTTTCACTGTTACCACAGACACATAATCTTCTCTTTCTGAGAACAAATCACGTCCTGAGAATTGTATGCCTTTTTCAGATTCATCAGACTGCTTGACTTTCAACTTGTAGGTGGTAACTTGGCTTGGGACTCTCTTGAAGGTTGGCGCAAATGAACATGAAAAAAACTCAGTTTTGACCATACAAGCCCACGGAGCCACTCATCTGTTGTTATTTTCTTACATGACTGAAGCTGTGAGAAAAAGTATTAATTTCCCTCAACTGCACTTCTCCGGTGGAGCTATAATTGTCATTTGTCTTTCAATTTTATAATTTCATATTGTCGGTTTTTTTGAAGCAAAAAGTTTTGCTTTGCTCATTTTAAAGAATAAATAACTGTTAGTTAACCCTATGGACCAGAATCTGAAAATAAGTACAGCTTACGGATATTGTATCTTCCATAAGCCTTTTTTGTTCATCAATAGTAAACGATATGAGATAAGGGCAAAGCTTCATGATTGCACAGTGCAGCTTCGGAAATCCTGAAAGCACATCCTCACTGGTTGAGTGCTTCGAACATTTACTGGCAATAAATAATCTATCTTCACCAAAGACAAATCACGTTCACGGGATTGCATGCCTTTTGAGTTTCAGTGATTACTTAATCACTCCTTTTGCATCATGCAATATGAGGATCTATTCACAACAGCCCATATCACTTTGTGTTTTGTAACATGGCATGGCCCTTGTTCAAGTGAGGAGACAAAATTATCTGCGCCAGAATTGCCACCCTTATATTTCTCCTGTCATGCAGCTAACATCTCTCCTTTCAAAACGAATAAGGAAACAGTAATGTTGAAAATTTGGTTGGTATTCTACGGAGGTCTACGAGGCACCAGTAGACATTATGACTCTACTCACGATGATTTCACAACAGAAAACTCACCCAAGATAAGTTGCGTGATATATCTCTTGTGGTTCAATTATGATCAATTAAATCCTCTCTTTGCAGTAATAAAACAAAATGAAATTCATACTTCACCACCCAATTACATTGGTAATTGTATTCTTTATCAATATTAAGGGAACATTTAAAGTAGTATGGGTTGTAATATTAATTGAATGCATAAGGAAGTACAAATTGCACCCTGCTCACTACAATGTAATGAAGGAACATCAGCTACTCCAAACCCTTGGGATCTGTGATGAAGAAAGATAGCAGGTTCTATTTAATTTAAACCAGCATATTTGACATTGGAACATTAATAACATTGCAATATGGTAACTCTTTCCAAATGTAGCAGGTGATTCCATTTAGGTTTTAACAATAAGGATCTGTATTGTGTATCCCTTCCCTTCAATCTATATTGATCCATCTTGTTTTCAGAATCATTCCCTTTGATATACCTAGTGTATTAAGGAATCTGGCTGAAAGAATTTGACTGGAATATTTCAAGAATCACTCAAAAATATAAAATTGAAAACAAACATTCAAGAATGAAACGATTCCAGTTTGATTGTGTATGATTTTGGACTTGGATGCGCAATTGCACTTGAGAATGTTCATCAATGGAAAGAAACTCTGCAGAAGTGAAAAGAGTTCCAACAAATCTCTTGCGGTGTGTAATTGAAACATTTGGCTTTGCAATATCTGCTTGTCTCACAATGATCGATCATGAATATGAATTTGATTTAGTTTAATCCAATTTTAGAAACTGTTCTGTCGTGTCTCAGAGGGATGCTAATAATAACACTCAATATATCTCCCAATTATTCAACACTAATGATTTTGTCAGTGTTTGATCATACCATGAAATATCTGACCATGTCACATTAAAATGTATCAGATGCAAAAATCCAACCCATTTCTCATTGTGATGAATCTTATTGAAAAAATCTAGGTTTTGTATTTTCTCAGTGGACAACACATGCAATGCTATCAGCCACTTTCTTCCTTTTCTTGTGCCTTTCCTTTGATTCCACAAGATATTTTGGTCTGCAGTCCATTAATTTTATGTAATCATAAATACTATGCCTCGTTAAAACATTAAAAACCTCAAACTTCAGCATTCCCTTTGAATCTTATGTCCAATGTGGTCTACGTCTGGTGTAATTCAATCCCAACTATTGTAAATTCATTCGAAATAGCTTAAGTCTTCTTTTTCTGATAAAGATGTGTTGTTGGTGAAATCTCTTGAGCCGGAGGATCCTGTTGGATTATGTCGGTTCTTGTGACTATCAGCGACATAAAGCTGCTTTGGGCATGGTTCCCTTGTAATTATTCATTCCCACTTCAAAGAATATACAAAAGTGGACGTTTTGTCCCAAAATTTTGTTCAGATTCTCTTTCTGAAATAATATTTGAAGTAAGTACTGGGCGTGCTTTAATTGTAACAAACGAAAACAGGACCATACAGAAATTGGCATGAACTCGAGTAATTTACAGTAAGGCGTGTACATGATATTATTGATTATTCCCTGCTTTTTGATTTGTGTAGCGGATATGTGTAAGAATGTTTTGAACAATTGATGGACCTGCAAGTTTCAAAGGAATTCGATGTGTTTAAAGCCTTTGGAGCATTTAAAAATAACTGTCATTTTTCATTGTGATCTCGGTGTGCTGGTTCACTGCAAAAGGTACTTCTTGGCTATGGTGAAAAAGAAGAATTAAATTGTAAAGGTTGTCAATTTGACAGGTGATCTTAGAAGCTAGTGAGGTCATAATGTCGACTGGAAATTAATCTAAATTAATCATTCAATCCAACAGTGCTGCATTAATTTTGTTAACGCTACAAGCAGAAATGAGCTCATAAAATTATGGTGGAAAATGTGTTCAATGAATGCACGGCAGTGCCATGAAGTAAACTGTCCAAAATTTACGTAGATGAAAAAGCCAGATGATAATGTTGTAGCTGAGGAATAAATCCATATTTAGGATTAAAGGGGCAATTGGAAGGTTAGAAGGTTGGAAGTCCCACTTAAGTAAGAATAGATTTATGGCTCCACGATGACTACATGTAGGATTGTCTTTAAATGAGAAATCCAATCCTGCCAAAATTCCTGAATTCGACGACTTCTCACCAGTCATGTTTCTGTGCCTCCTCTAAAAAGAGAGAATTTAGGCCTTAGTTATTCAAATTTAATTTAGACTACTAGCTCGTGGCCCGTTCCTCGTGTGGGCTGTCATTTTGAGAAGACAGTTTAGGAGCGACCCCATACTCCCATGTAACCAACCATTGCAAAGTATGACAGACAGACACGTATATACAATTAAGAGAATTTTCCAATTTTAGATTTGTAGATTTGTGATACTTGGTCAGGAAAAAATTCCCTGAATCCAAGAAAAATTGAAAAGCGAAAAGAATCATACTCATCTCATAAAATACATGTCTTTACACTTTGAAGTCTTGAGCTTTAATTTGAGTTTTCTGATTAATTATTTTGAATGTTGATTAATAGAATGAAAATTTAACCATTTCATAAAGAAATTACTTTCTGTTGATTAATCGATATCAAAGCACATTCTAGTGCTTGAAAAGAAACAGTTCTTATCTTTCAGAAGGTTTTCCCAAAACATTTCCCAGTGGTACCACATGGCATTTTTGGAGTTATCATTATTTTAGCACCTTCTACTTTTTCAATTGTAATAATCTATTCACAGAATGGCTCAACAGATAAGTGTGAACTATTTTAAAATTTTGGGAAAGCAAACATCCACAAATGGTCTGAGGTCAGAGTACCATCACAGGTAACAATGAACATGGTTTTCTTTTTGCTGTTGACTTGATCAGTGTCAACTCTATATATATTTTGCCAATATTTCCGAAAAATCGCCAGACCTATTTAAACATATAAAATGAATTAAATCAGGAGAGACAATCTTAACAACATTCATTGATTTTCTATAGTAATGTACTGCTTTGAAAATGTTCTATTCTTTTGCAAAATACTCGAGTTTTTCTATAATTCGCTATTTTCTGCCAGAATTGACAGAGAAGAGCAAAATAAAAACTTATCCCCAGTGGGGATTGAACATTTAGTTGCCAGTCTAAAGTTTCATGGCCTTTATATATATTCATGCTGTATTAATCAGTGGTAGATCCAGTATTTTCCAGGGGGGCGCCAACTCCAAAGGGGCGCGCAAACATACTATTTGACCAATTGTTCCCAAAAACTGCACGAAACTGAAGACATTTTGGCCCAGGTGGGTGCGTCCCTCGTGCCCCCTAGATCCACCAATGTTAATTCTAGAAATGATCAAAGTCCAAAATGTGAAGTGCTGCATGAAACAAATCTCAATTCAGAAATAGCCTGTCCAACACACACCTGCCTAGCACAGTCAGTAGAGCATTAGTGATGATCAAGAGGCCCTGGGTTCAATCCCCAACTTTTTTATTTTGCTCTTTTCCGTTAATGCCAGCAGGATTCTGCCAGGATTTGGCATTAAATGACGAACTATAGAAAAACTCGACCAATATCCAGTCACCAATACTTCTTTTACGTTGCTACATTCTTTTGATTAGGTATATTGCCTGCGAGCTCTTCACTGATCGACAAAAATGTAAGATATTGTAGCAGTGCGAAGTTTCTGTTAGTTATAACAGACTTGTTCCAAGGACATCTGTCATTGTATAAATCATCTTGCTAAATATGAAAGTGTTCTGGATTATGGCAGTCACGGAGAAGAAATATACCATCCACACACCGTTTTACAAAGATCGCCTCGAGCTTGACACTCAAACTTGATGAGAAGAAATTGCAACGATGCCACTATTCAACACAATTAAATGAGGGAAAGAAGGAATTTCACTGTGACCCGGTGGCTAAACTGCTTTGATTTTTATGTGATAAACTAAACTGTGGACCTTCAAATCTGGTGCTCGGATACAGGGCTACACCTGCAGAGTAACCACGCCTCGCAAATAGGAATAGAACTGAATGTTGTACTGGCACCTGGCTGTACTGAGGAAATCACACATTCCGTCCATCTCACTTGGTACTGGCTGAAAATCCAGGCAAAACTAAATAGTCCTGTGCAGGGCTCAGGTAGTGTGAGTAATAATATGTTTTGTGACAAAAATGTACAAAAAGAAAATGACCTACATCAATAAAAAATATTAACTCTCGGACTCAAGAATGTGCAAACGAAATTGACCCCCAGCAGTAACTGTTTTCCTATATTCCCGAAAGAAGTTTTCCATAACATTTCTTTGGAGCCAATCAGCGAAATGTCGATGTCAAAATCCTTTCATGAACCGAGTGTGCAATTAGTAAGGATTGATGTGATTGGCAGATTTGGGCGGCAAGGACAAGAGAATTGTACGACAAAACTTGAATCGTCTGCAAATCAGCAATTTACATTGAACCTTCGTGATCAACTTCATTTCATAAACTACACTTTACCAACCCGCCCTCCTTAGCCTAAACCAAAAAAGAAAAAATTGACCTTCTCTGAGGGTCTTTCTTCAGAAGTACTCAAACAGCCTGGAATTGTCACAAATTGGCATTTTTCAAAATTGACCATAGTAAGCCCAGGAAATGTGCTTTTGTTCCTAGTGTGCAAATGTGAAAAAATAAAATCCAAAAGAAAGTGTCCCAAACGGCCGATGACGGCATGCAGGTAATGTTTTATTTTAAACCAGCTATTGATAGCTCTACAGATGGATCTGCGTAGGATATTCGGCTTTGAAAAATGGGCAATCGTATGTATGAAAAAAGTGTTTAATTGTACACAAATTCAAAAGAATGGGTGTAGTTAATGCGCGATATCAGTTTTATCAAGTTGCAACTGTAAAGCTTTCAAACTCCAATAGTGTATATTTCAATACGCCTATGAATATTCCACTGAAAATCTTATTAGATTAACTATTGATTGGTTTCAGATTATTGCCGAACAGTACCTATGGATCATGATAAATTACAAGAGTGGCATTCGAATTTTTCCTAAAAGAATTCTGTAGAACCTATAGAATTTGTGGGACATTTTTGTAAAACAGATTACTGTATTCTCCAATAGCCAGTGCTACACCGAATCAGGAAATTTACTACCAGTGGAAGCGATAATTATTATTGCGATTCTATGTTTAAACGAGGCACCCCGAAACGGGGTTTCAAACAGGTCCCCGTACATTGGGGATCCCAAGCTGGTGAAATCTTAAAAGTCACATTTTTGGGTGGGAGGTGTGGGGTTGGTTCTCTGATTTTGATCCCGTGTCCAAAACGAGTGAAATGCCGAAGTCGAATATTTTCGGGTGGGGGGGTGTAGTTCCAACTTTTGTTCAATGATCTTGATTCTTTAGTGTCAACTTTCACATCAACCAAACTTCTCAGTTCCAAAGAGGCCTGATATTTGCTGTGTTTGCGTTTTTCGTTCTTCGCCTGTGTTCTGTGTCTTGCGTTCTGTTAGGTGCCAATATGGCCACCAAATGTCGGGTGCCCTCATGCAGTGTTGGGCGCCCTGGAGAATGTTAGGTGCAAATATCAGGTGCTTTTTTTCTCAGGTCCAAAGAACATAATATGCCTTGAAAATGAATCTTTTATTCCATTCACATACTTATTCAAGTTCAAAACCCATTTAAACTTCACCAAAATTCAGCTAATAGCCCAATAGCTAATAAGACAGAGTAAAACATGTGCTTTTCCAGGAAGTGTAGCCTGGATACTAGGACTTGTCACTTCCTGTAGAAAATTTTCCATTGGGGAATTATATGATTTATGAAAAATGGATGTATGTTCCTAAGGCAAATAAGTGATAAATTTCATGTAAAAATGTATATTTTTCATTTGCAAGGCATATTGTCTTCTTTGGGCCATGGGTCCCTGGCACCCAACATTTGTACCTAACATTTCTCTGGGGCACCCAACACTATATGAGGGTACCCAACACTGCATGAGGGCACCCGACACTGCATAATGAGCTTCCCTTTGAAGTTTTAAATTAGACTGAGTCAATGGCTATTAGCTGAATTTTGGTGAAGTTTAAATGGGTTTTGGCTTGAGTAAGTATGTTTCCGGCCTCCATATGTGAATGGGATGAAATGGGATTCAAAGTCTTTGTAAAAATAATGATTTAATTGAAAAAAAAACATGATATTTGAGAACACAGATTCAAGACACAGAACGCAAACACAGGTAATATTCGAACTCAGTTCTAAACACCAACTGGTCTCACTTACACGTACCAGAAAAAGTACCATGTGGCCTATCAGAATTTACTGAGCAATAACAAGGTAACATCAATAAAAAATGTTTTAAAGTCTTGCGCCGAAATGTCCACATGATTTTCACTTCGTTCTAGTTCTCCAGAAACAACGATTAAAATTCAACCAGACTAAGTCGCAAAAGTATATTTCGGAACAAAACTGTGCTTGGCAGTTTGCAGCAGATGGTAATGATGTCACTTTCGGTAGACCTGTTGTCAAGACATTTTTCATTCAGAAATTGATTTTACTTATGTTTTCATATTTCTTCTTTTCGAAGCGAGCCCATTTTAGAGCGAGAGTCTACTGCCCCCTTCCCCCTTAGAACCCAGGAAGCTGATGGTTTTGATGCTGACATATGCAGTCTGCTGAATTTTAAAACATAGATCACCCTGAAGGAACATCACCAATTTCTGACAAAAATGGAGAAATTAGTAATTTCTGACTTTGTTTGGTATGTAAGTCTATGGGAATTTCAGTTTTTTAATGGTGCGGCCTCCACTGGTAACCTGAAAAAAGTAATTCTTGCAATAAAAAATTGTATATTAGTGATATGAGCCAAGTGACATGGAAGTCATCAATTTATAAGTAGGTTAAAAATGACAAAAGTAAGCACATGCTCAGCAAATTCTGACCAATGTGCAGTCAGTAATTCTGACAACTTAAATGTTCTTCAGTCATTTCTGACAAGGTATCAGAAATTACTGACTTTAATCGGCTTTGCAACCGTAACATTAGGAGAATCAGAAATTACTGATTGATAAAACCTTTTTGAACTGGTTTGAACTAGTTTGTGTACAGTTGTCAGAAATTACTTACTGATAAAAAGAGTAGTTGACCAATAAAAAATGTTCTCTGATTCCCTGCACAATTAATTTTAAATAGTATCTGGTAAAAATTCCACATAAACTTTTCAAACTATGCAATCATTTTCAAAGTGAATATGATATTTGTGGATTTTTTAAGGGAAAAATCCCCGAATAAATCCACCAATTGATTTTAATAAGTTAGAAATTACTGATATTGCCGTTTTAGTCTGAAATTGGTGATGTTCCTTCGGGGTGTAGATCTGTAATTCTGTGATTTCATAATACCAAATATTTGACTTTTTTACACATCGATACATTACAAATGGAAACCACAGTTCCAGAGCAAGTTTTGAATACTGAAGAATGTCTCTTATGTGCACTTCATACTTAATTTACTTTAATACTTTTATAGAAAGATAGTTGAACACGAAAGCAAAATATGCCAATAAAGTGAGGCTAAATTGTTTTGAAAAAAAGTAATGAAGTGCCAAAGATGCCCACAAGGTAATCCTTGAATGGGGTAGAGGACGGTATGGCACCCCCCCCCCCCGAATATCCTCAGCTGAAAACCAACTGTTTTTGAGTTTAGCTTGCACTGAAATGTATCTGAAAATATCTTTCGCAAAACATTTGGAAGTGAGTCTTGTGCAGTCTTCTACAACCTATTTTTGCCGAGATTAAGATCTATTCCTTTTACTGCAGTGCAAATCTCACAATCCCACAATCAAACTTCGGTGGCAAAGTCCGACACTCTCCAAATTGACACAAATGAAGTAGTCTTCGATGTCTACTTCAGTGCCACAATTCTCATTCTTGATACGAAAGAAATGCACGGACAGGCCGTTAGCAGCAGAGTTACAGATCACAGAAATCGTTTCCTCGAGTGAAATTTGACTGAAACTTTCTTTCAAAATAATGCTGAAGCCCTCCGCTTTCAGTCAATCTTATCTGACGCAGAGTGTGTTCGGGAAACATTCAATCAAATCTGGTAATTGGTAGCAAGAGGTCTACACTTGACTCCAGCGGTCTGAAGCAGATACTTTTCAAGAAAGAATTTTCTTCCATTAACGGAAAGCAGAATGCATGAAATGGCCTCTGATTGCTTTATTAATCATCAGTAACGAGGAGAAAAGGCAGCGTTCCGTTCAGTAAATGGAACTGATTTAATGTTTTCTCTCTTTCATAGCTAGTGATCACCAAGACATAAAATGTATGGTTTGTCAGGCTGAGGCATAGTTTCAGATACCCTATCCAAATGAATACCATAAGAAGTTATATTTCGTCAGTTTGTCTTCTACTTTTTGCTCAAGTCAGTGGCAAGGCGCGCAACCTGAGACGTGACACAGTTCACGGCTACACCTGCAGCATCAGTTCTGTTAAACATAAGCTATTAATCACCCCAATATCTGTCTTGAAACAAATCATGTGTCACTTTTTGGCTGAGAAATATTGAAAAGGAACCACGACACATGTGACAATCAGTGGCGGATCCAGGATATCCCAGACAGGGAGGCGCCAACCTCCAAGGTGGGGGCGCCAACCTATTATTTTGCCAAATTTTCCCCAAAACTGCATGAAAATCAAAGAATTTGGACCCAGAGGGAGGGGGGGGGGCGTCCCTAGACAAATGTCACCTTTTATGTTTCGAACACTTTGGTACATGATCCTTCTCATTGCCCAATACATGCAGATACATGTAAACACCAATCCCCTTCGTTTCCTTTAACGAGATCAGAAATTACACAGGACTTGCAAGGCCAAGAACTCAGAGAGTCATTTCTAAGACAAAAACATCACAAAAGATCAGTTTGTGTATTTGGGACATAAGTGAAACTTGCTTCACGTTTGGTTACCCTAAACTTGGTTTCAACCGATCAAGTGAAAATAGAAACTTCACTTTTAGGGGAGGCGAGTAAACTGTAAACTGCAAACTCTGAAATCCTAGCCAAAATGGCAATTTTTCATTTCATGGGGTGGGGATGAGGTAAACTGCCAGACTGCAAACTTGTCCAAGCGCAAAGTGGCAACTTTTCATTGGGGGGGGGGGGGTGTCGTGGGGGTCATAAAGACAAGCACACGGTGTTGGTGCGTGAATGATGGTTTATTGGCAGGGCTACAAGTTGTACATAGTCCAGGAGCATTTACTGAAGTGCCCGCTGTCCGCTAGGGGTCTATTATATATTGGGAGGGTGTGGCCTTGACCTTGCAGTCTTAGTGATAGATGTGCCACTGTCCAACATCCCCTTCTGTTCGTATTTTGAAAAATGAGCCATTTATTGGCTGCCCTGTAAATTACATTCTATTTATTTAATTTGCCATTTTAAAGTACAGTATACCGTGAAAAGCTTACGAAAAACATGATGACCTCACTGTACTGTGAGACCTGGCAGGAGGCATTTGCCATCCATTAACCTTAGAACCCTTTAAAATATCTATTTACAATAATATATACAATCTGGCTGCCAGTCTCTATCACCATCAGAGGGTGCCATTTGATGTTATGGTTAAAGTCCTGGAAAGCTTGCAGCTTCATTGGGGAAGGCCATTGGCACTGTCACTTTTGGGAGGAGGTTTGTTGCCTTTTCATCTCTTCCTCTTCAGAGCTGGATGTTTCAAATCTCCGCTTGAGAGCCAAAAACCTTGCCTTTCTACTTTGGGAGGGGGCATTGACTTCATCTTCCTCTGAACTGCCACTGGTGACACCATTGCTCAAATCCGATCTGGCTCTTGCTTGTCTAAGGAATGCATTGCTTTTGGGAGGGGGAGGGTCTGGAGTTGATGTCCTCCTTAACTAGGCCATACACTGTAACTTGTTGCTTGCTATTTCTTTCTGTTCTTTTAAAAATACACGGGTCACTGCTCTTTCTTGTTGATCCCTCACTGCATGAATGGCATCATGAATTTGCCTTTCAACTATTGGCATTTCTGGGAGGGAGAATGCATAGATTTAACTGCCAAGTTGCCACCTTCAGGTGATGATGGTCTTGAAGACTCCCTTGAACTCTTACTTGCATCATATTCTGTGGATATTTCACTTTGGGAGGGTGTGATGGTACTGAAAGGAGATTGTGAGTAGAATATTTCACTTTGGGAGGATGTGAAGGTCCTGAAAGAACTTGAATTATGGTTACTATTGCTGTTATTGTTACTTCCACAGAATATTTCACTTTGGGAGGGTGTATTGGTCCTGAAATGAGCAATGCTATCATTTGAATTGTTGTCACTTCCTTGAGCCTGGATTTGGCCACATGGCTGTTGGGGGAGGGGAATGAGCTTTTGAAGTGTCATTAGCTTCTCCAGCCTCATTCTCATTGAGGTCCTCAGATGCTATGCCCTGTATTGGTTGTGACATTTGTAATGGTATCAGAAAACCAGGGTCTTGTGCATCAAAGGTCCTCTGGGAGGGTTGGGGGTGGTAGATTTGTTTGTACATCTCGCTGGAATGTGTCTGACACTGGTCACAAGGTCTCTCTAAAACCTGGTCTGCTTCCTTGGCTTGATGGCACTCCTCAGTGGAACCAATGTCTCTGCAATGTAAGAATCATAGGCAGTATCAGAAACTCTTTTGATTGTTATTTTGGTACAGATTGAGAATATTTCACTTTGGAAGGGTGTGCTGGTCCTGAAAGAACAGCACTTTGCTCGTTATTGCTAGTATATTTCACATTGGGAGGGTGTGGTAGTCCTGAAATGACAGAATATTTCACTTTGGGAGGGTGTGCAGGTCCTAAAAGGAGATTTTTCATACCATGTTTTATTTCACTTTGTGAGGGTGTGGTGGTCCTGAAAGTGAAATTGCCATTAATTATTGGTATAGCTAAGCATCTTGGTTTCAAATGATACTTGTTCCTCCTCAGTGATGTTCCCTCTGGTGGGGCAATGTCATAGCTTCTCCCTGAGTCTCTGGTACCTATAACAGTG
>JBCAUG010714447.1:0-13001 GCA_038406175.1 Haplosyllis leylae | reverse complement strand
TACAGGTTGGGCACGGTTAATTCGAACACGGTTAATACAAAGTTCCACTTAATTCAAAGTTTTTTACTACACACTCTCTTATCAGTTAATGCTAAAATGCACTGTTAATTCGAATTCCACCAATTTGAAGCAAAACCTTGCCGACGAATCAGTTTGAATTAACCGTGCTCAACCTGTATTGAGACCAGGTGTAAAATAATATGACATAAATCTTTTAACCAAAGCTCTGATCTGTGGATGCCTTGATGATCATCTGAAGCGTGTTTCCATGACCAATACATATTCTTGCCGAGAGGGGGGACACCAAATGACACCTACTCCCATGAGGATTCATTTTTTACATTCACATGGATGAGACTGAACCTGCGGACAGCAGACAGTAATAAGAAAAGCTGCCCTACTATTAGCTTCCCACATTCACTTCAATTATGAGTACTCTCAACGGATAAAAGTACCTCATGACTACCACGTTTGCAGACGCACCGACACATTATCACTGTGTGACGTCTCTTATGGAACGTCAAGAGATGCAGGATTATTTAATCTCATCCCATTAGCTAATCAACGTTATGCAACAATATTTAATTAACATTGTTTGCAACAATGTATCAGTTGTTACAGCAACAACGGCAACCATGTTGCAATTGATTACAGCTTGACCTTCAGTGACCAATCAGCAGCGATTCTCAGGAGGACCGGTGTCCAGTGTTGCTATGGTGAAACAGCTGCTGGTGTTGATTAAACTCTTAATCATCTCTGTTCAACAGCTCTAATCTCTTTTACAATGTGGTTCAGCTTGTCCGATGAGAACTGTAAATTTTGTTTGGAAAATGTTAAATGTTATCTATTGGAATTGTAAAGCACATCAAATGCATGAAAGGAATACTATAGCCACTGGGAGTAAATTCACCATTTTGTTGCTCTTCCAAAACGTATTTGTTCAACGTACACATACTGTAATTGCTTATTATAATTCGTTGAAATTAATTTTAAAATTTATACCCCAAAATATTCCAACAATTTCCGTCCAGTGATAGAGAAATTGCACATTCCAATGGAATTCACGGTGATCGAGATAAACGTCCATTCCATAAATAGAAGTTGCCAGCTTTCTGAAATGAAATTCTTTTGTGTGCATTGCTTGATTCCATAAATACCTTTGAGTGATCCTTTTTACAAGCGTTTTCACTGAAAATATGATGACTTTGGCATTTTCTCGAAACGTTAACATGTTTCAATCAAAAAGATATTATTGCATAATGGCATGATACATTAGAGAATCAATCTCTCAATCTCTCCTGAATCAACTCTTTTTTTCCTCCCAGGCTGAATTATGGTGTTGAGGCGTTAAAAGTGCACAAATGTGCTTTTTCATAATGTAACAGAAGAAAAAAATTGAAGGATTTTGCTTTGATGGCGCTATGTTAAGGTCTCTTCAAACCAACGGTAAGCGTTAGCGAACTAAATATGCGAATGCGAATTATCGGAGATGCTTCCATGTATCACACTGAAACTACTATAGGAACCTATTGTTTGCGTGAACATATCTCAAGAGATGATTGACAAAAAGAAAGAGTCAAAAGGGAAAAAGTCCTTGATACCTGTTCCGTGTAAATAGTTCACTAGTAAGTTCTAACACAACAAGCACTTGGCCGTAACGAGCGAATTTCTTTGAGATAAATTGCTGTCGTTGTCATTAATGCTTAAAAAATTCGGCTACAATGAGCACACTGTACACCTTGCTATGCATTTTTCACTCGTTGAAAGTGCAAATGTACTCTCGCATTAATGCTCGCACAGTGTGAACTAGCCTTTACTGTGTGTCGGATAATTCATTGCCGCAATTGACATTTCCATTTAGAGATAGACACAATGTAGATGAAAAGCTTGATTGTCGGTTTTTACAGAATCGTGCGAAAACCCAGTCGTTAATGGGGAAATTCAGCTTAATGGAGCTGACAATAAAACACGTTGTGCGACAGATTCAATAGATTATTAATATTGTCATCAGGACATTTCAGGACATTTATGTCTGTATAATGTGCATCATTATTGTGGTATCAAACTTCATGATTCTATGGCAACAGGGTCATTACAATAATCGATGTGCATTGTGAATTTGTTACACAGGGGACCAATGCCTAACGACTAAGATCGTTCCTACCAAAACGAATGATAAAGCTCTTCCTTCTACGTTCTCTGACTTTTGCTCGGGGAGTGCAAATACAAATTAAGCAGAAAGAGACCTCATTCCAGATTTTTGGGCGCTATGGTAACATATCTTCCAAAACAGTGTGCCCTTATTCACACTGAGTAAAGTTCAGAAAAGACGTGTGATTTTGGCGATGTCAGAAAATTCAGACCAAAGTTTTATAATGGTGATCTATGAGAAATTTTTTAAAATTTTTTTGTTTGTTTATGTCTTAGCTTTTGAAGTGCCTGGAAAAAACTATTGGTTGTACATTCAAATACTAAGTATATACTTATTTCTGATACCAAGGAGATCCGACTGATGTGGAGCTTTTTTGAATATCTCATTTTAGAAAAAATTTTTTTTTTTAAATTTCAAATAAAGATAATTATTGAAATATTTCCATGTCAGTCGGATCTCCTTGGTATCAGAAATAAGGATAAACTTAGTATTTGAAGGTACAATCAATAGTTTGTTCCAGACACTTCAGAAACTAAAAAAAAAATTCTCATAGACTACCATTATAAAAGTTTGGTCTGGATTTTCTGACTGTGTAAGTATTTTCTGAACTTTACTACGGGTGTTATTGTCAGAATTCTGAAAGGGGGCCAGTTCAAGATTACCATCAGAGAAATGATAACATTGCAAAAATCTACACAATTCATAGGTTTGTCAAATTCGTTACATGATCAGATAATTTAGTGATAGATTCTAGGGGCGCCAGGGATGTGTACCCCCTAATTTTCTTCATTTTCTTGCAGTTGTTGAGGAAATCTGGTCCAAAATATAAGCTTGTTGCTGCCATATCAGGTTTGTGCCCCCTCCTCTAGGAAATCCTGTATCCGCCACTGAGATTTCCTTAAATTAGATTATTAAAATTAGGATAAACCTTCATGACTGACAAAGATGCAGTTGTGTCTCATGCATCATAATATACGCGCGGAAGATTTGGTTCAGAATTTCTATTTTTTATCCACATGCAACATTTTATGTAATTACGACATCACAATGGTTTCCACCAAACCCAGCAGCTCTTGTTATAATTACAAAATCAGAAATCAATAGTTCCCCCTGAGGAACCATCCCCATCATGATTTATCTTAATGGAGGCTCAATCTACCGCCATCAAAGTGCTCTAACTGCGCAAAAACACTCTTCAAAAACCGTGCCGAAGGCAACAGATGCGTAACTTAATTATACAATCATGCTCTATTGATTCGTGGACTTAGAAAGTCCCTTAGATTCATTAGAGCATGACTATATGAGGATCTAAAGGGCTGAGACTTCCAATAAATATGGGAGCATGTAGGACATGAAAATCACAGGTACCTTGGTTCAATTCCCACTGGGGTAACATTTTTCTACTGGATTATTTTGTTTTCTCGTGATTCTGTGGAATCAGCAGAATGCATCTCTATTTAGCAAAAGCTCGATTGTTGCAACAGTGATTACATACTTCTGTCCACAAAAGCTTTTCCAATTTAACAATCCAGCTAAAAATTGAATTTGTGTGTCAGATATTCCTTATCTGCTGAAAAAGCTCATTTCTATAATTTACTAAAACTGGCATTGAAAGCATCCGCTTTCAGCAAGTGAAGAAATGCTCTGTGTGAAGGAGAGAATTCTGATCTTTGCATTTCCTAGCAAAGTGATTAATGTGTATGGTTTTACTATCTTCACCTCACACCCACATTTTTACAGCAATTGAGAAAGTTTGGAAATAGAGTGAAGAAATTTAGCTCAAAGGTAAAAGCAAAGTGATAAGAACTGAGAACAAAACTACGCAGTTTGTTATTACCATTTCACTGTATCAAGTTTCAATATTCACATTTCTTGAAACGTGAATGTGCGGATTCCAGATCCCAAACAAGTTGAGAACCAATGAGGCGCACTCCTGGGAACCTAACAGTCAGAATATTCTGAAAGGAACCAAAATTACATTCCGCATGTAAAGGGAAGGATTTCCCTCAGAGATTCAACAATAGCGGCTTCCTTTCTGTATTCAACATACCAAATAGAAGGAACCATTCTTTGGCTTTCCTCAAACGTCTGCAATTTACCATAACTCTATTGCTCATAACAAATAGATATTGATTTAGCTATTCACAGAACAACTGGAAGCTGTACAGAAGTGATTTCCATGGGAGCCAGAGGAGTCTGAACCCAGCCATACATCATGAAACCCGGATACGCAGCTATTCTGTTTCTCCACGTTTTATATCCAGCTTGGATGTCCATCCTGTTTTAGCTCCAGCCTGAATGTACATCCTGTTTTAGCTCCAGCCTGGGTACCCATGTATTCTGTCTAAATGTGTTTTAGCTCCAGCTTGGATGTCCATCCTGTTTTAGCTCCAGCCTGAATGTACATCCTGTTTTACTGTTTTAGCTCCAGCCTGGGTACTCAACTATTATGTCTTAACGTGTTTTAGCTCCAGTCCGGGTGCATATTCAGTTTTACTGTTTTTAATTCCAGCCTTAAAACATAGTTATTCTTTTTCACTGTAATTCCAATCAGCCTATACACAGATATATTGTGTTGTGGTTTGGCTCCAGTCTCAACACCATTTTCTGTTTTTACCTTGTTTAATCTTATTATTTGATTACATCATGTTTCAGACCCATTTTTGGGTCCCCTTCTTCTAAGTGAAAAACTCCTTTCAATACCAATTTGTGTCACAGTTTGTCTTGAGATTAAACAGAGGAGCATCGCTTGGGAATCCATCAGTGCTTGGCTAGTTTGTTTATTATGAATTGCTCATTCATTACCGACCGCGTACGTAGTATGAAATTTAGTACGGTAGTACCCAGTCCTTGCCGGGTGGGGGGTACCCAGTCCTGGGGGTGGCGAGGGGTATCCAGTCCTGGGGGGTGGGGGGTACCCAGTCCTGGCTTGGGGTGGGGGGAGTACCCAGTCCTGGCCAGGGGGTACCTGGTCCTGGGGGGGAGGGGTGGGGGTACCCAGTCCTGGCCAAGGGGCAGAGGCAGCATTCCCTCTGAATTTTTTTCCTTAAAAAATTTTTTTTTAAAAAAATTTTTTGGGGGACATATGTCCCCCGGATAGGTATGTTATGCCATGGTTGGTATGCCTCTTGCGTTCACGCAGGAGGACTTTCTTGTTGTTCAATATAAATGTTAGAAAGGTCCTCTCATTACCCGACTTCTGCACGAAGCATAAATGATTTTTACAAAGAAGAAAAAAACACTGGACAAAAAGTTGGACTGATATCAACCATGCCTTGAAATTCTGAGTTGACGAATTTGAAAAAAAAATGATCAAAGAAACATTATATGCACGAATGGACCAACGAGCCTGGTTGTTTGAGAGTTGGGTACCGTGGTAACAAAGGATACCGTTATCAACAGGAAATGAAATTTACATTCTTCATTTTTGAATTGTGACGTCCATGGGTATCTGTACTTTTGACAAAGCAGACAGGGTGGACCAAGATAATCTTACGTCCTGCTATTTTGCAGTGTAGAGATTCAAGCTGAACTGTGAAGCGAACGAAGAATTTATTCAGATATTACACGCTTGAAAAAAAAATCATGGAATATAAAGGGTGGATATTTCTGGATCACCACAGGCATCATTTTAAAGCACTTGTCAGTAAAATACAGTGAATGACAGGGAGGTAAGACATTATACTTCCAGTCTGTGTTGTAATGCACAGGGAAGTAAGATATTACATACCCAGTCTGTGTGGTAAACTCAGAGAATGACAGGGAAGTAAGACATTATATTTTCAGTCTGCGTTGTAATGCACAAGGAAGTAAGATGTTACATATCCAGTCTGTGTTGTAAAACTAAGAGAATGACAGGGAAGTAAGAAATTATACTTGCAGTCTGTGTTATATCTTCTTCATTTTGAGCAGTTTCTTCCGCAACACCACTGCGGCTGTGGTGCTAGACAGATAATTGTAGCTGTCCATATATAATCCTGGCCTCCATAAATAAACCAGAATTCTTTGTCCCTTTTGCGGATGAACAGTATTCTGTGATATGTTGAGAGACCTTTGGCGCCTCTCACTTGTTATTTCCACTTCACTGCTGGAATCCGGGCAGATTACATTGCAGATGTTTTTGGGTTTCATCCATTATGTGATACAGACATCCTGGAATCTACATTGCTCCTGTAAATATTTGGATTATGGGCGGTGGTGAAGAATGAAGGGACCATGATTGAAGTGGGTGATTGACACTGAGGAAGAGACAGTTTTTGTTATGAGGTACTTAATATATTGTAGACATTGGTAACCAAAGTAAACCAAGCGAGAGTTCGGCTGCTGTGTCTTGGAACAACAAATTATTTCATAATGTAAATTTCAATACAATAGAAGTAAGGAAAGTGGTAATATGTTGATCGCTAAAGATTAATGATGAGAAATCATGACTGGACCAATAGAGGTTGAGCCAAGTTCCTAGGTCACTTCTGACAGGTTTGTAAATACTTTTATAATGGTTTTTTGTTCGTCCATTGTACTGTGAATTCTGACTGAAATATAAAGAAATTTCTCACAGACAATCATCATAAACTATTTACGCATCAGTCAGAATTCATAGATCTCCTGCAGGGTGTAACAGTACACTTCCTGGCACAACATGAGATTCCGATTCTAGGAACTCAGGCAATTCTTCAGTTGTTGCAGAAATATTACCACCTGCAAATTCAACCAGGATTGAATTCCATTATTTCATTATTTGTTGTTATTTTTCATGGATATATTTCTCCATGTTCGGTAAAGAAATCCGAAGTAGATTCGAGTGATTTAATGGAGATTTCCAATGTACCGGAAGTGAGTGATTTATGGGAAATCTGTGTCCAGGAACAATGTTCGGGATTCATGCAATGAAGTCTGTCCAATCTAATCAAACATGAAGTGCACGTAATACAGGTCTCTCTGAGCGATAATGGGTTGATTTCATAGAAAACATGCCAGGAAACCCAGGAATTCTTTTCTGGCCATTCGTTCAAACAAAATTTGTTCAGCTCCACTTAAACAGAGATCCTCAATAGAAAACGACAGCTGTCAATGGTGAGGGGAAAAAAAAGTTCGATGCCTTAAGCAGAAGTACCCATACTGTTTACTGAAATAATTTTCACCCCAAAAACTGAGTAATATATTAAAGTCAAAATCTGAATTTCAATTCATCAACAGAGCACTTGAACTTTCATGATACATTTGTGTGAGCAAAAATTGTGGAAATTTGCTTAAACTAATCTATGAATCTATGAACAATCAGTAGGTAGGATCCAGAAGCCCCTGGTGTGAAAACTTGTTTTTGCTTTTTCTGAGACCAATAATGAACATTACACTTGGCCTGTACGTTGAGTGTATCGGTTGTTCTGACGTTAATTTGTTCCAGTAATAAGGCGTGTTGAATTATTTAAACCTCTGGGGAGCACTCAAGCTTCACTGTGGATAACCTGTGCCCATTTATTATGTTCGTCTCCATCACTAAAGACTGATTCACACAGAACGGAGAGATACCGAGAGGCGATGGAGTTGAACAAACATTCAGGTTTCATTTAATCTTTTATAGACATTGAAGGTATAAAATCCGTTCTAAGAAAAGAGATCACAAAATCTGGTTACTTTTCCATGAATAGCAACTAATACAGCCAAAACAACAAAATATCAGGTTGTGAAAGTTTCACCAGGTGGCTCGTTCAAACTGCATGGGCGCGAGATTGGAATTATTCCGAGGCAATGTTACATAATGACAAGGCGATCGATTCAAATATTTCTTTTATGACATGTAGTGTTCAGGTGTCCCCACCACCTGCAAGTACAATCCCCACTCTATCTGCATTCACAGAGCACAAAAAGACCTTCATAGGTCCCCACCACAGGCCCAAAATTTTGGGTAAAAACCGTCAATCAACCACTAAGGTGACTCTAACGAGCCACCAAATATGAATCATCCAACGTCTTGGCAACACTTCTCTCGAATCAACGAGACACGAAAATTGGACACCTTTTAATTGCAATTATAAGGTCGATGTGTTCGCATTATGCGCCAACATAGCCTTTGATTGGTGCAGAACTCAGGTGTCGCGCGAAAATGTTGTCTTAATTAAATTCTCCTCTTTTTCGTGTAACGATGATGTCACAATATAACGTTACATTTGACAGCGTTTTGTGTTCAGAAACTTTTCACAAAGAAAACTACTAATGGCAGTGTTCACACTGTGCGACTGCAACAACATCACCAGGTCCTATACAGCTCAATATAAACAAAACCAAATCACAGTCGCAAATTGTACAGTGTGAACGGGCCTTTGTTATACATTTCGTCTCGACATTGACTTTCGGTTACTGTAAACAAGACTTGAGAAATGTACTGTCTTCTCCCACTTTGATGAGGTCAAGAAGGACTACCATCTGCACCATCGTTGGTTGTCACAGGTCATATTCAAATCAAAGTGTCGACTCTCTTTTTTTTCACATTTTTTGTAGGCCACTGATACCCCTGTTTTTGACTGGGTTTCAAAGCCAGGGTAAATCCCTCACTTTTGTGCTTTCTCGCCTATGCACAATGGATTCTTCAGATTCACCTCTGGTGCCACACCTGCTGACCTCTTGACGGCCAGTATGACAGTCAGTCGCGTTCCCTACATGCATGTAGCAGAGGTAGGATGCCAGGATGTGTCGACTTTCTTCTTTGAATTCAGGCAGAATAACAAGAAATCAAAGAAATGAAATGCATGGGGAAACAAAGTGGATAGAAATTCAAGTTCAAAACTCAAAAATAATGTGTTATGATAGTCTAGGAATTTTGTATCGGGTATTTAGAGATTTCACTGGTGTTACATTTGTCATGAAAATTTTAACTACCATTGTATGGAATAAAGTGAAAAAATTATTTTACGAAATGTGAAGATTGGGATCAATTATGATTTCTACACAAAAGAGTACAAAAATAATTCTTCTACAATTGTGAGATTTAAATTTTAAATTATTTCACAGACATTTAGAAATGAAAGAAAAGAACAGGAAGTAATGTAGTCAGTATCCTGGTATGAATCCTACCTGTGACGACGAAACCGAAAGGATTTTGCTGCTTCAGGTTTCCAAACACTACAGCATTGTTCTCGGGAATACCATCTTGTTTAAATCACAGTGGATTCCGGACTTTCAAGGACAGTTAGCCCCCAGTTAAACTGGGTTAAGATCAAGATCATGTCGTATGAAAGACGTGGTGAAGTTTAAGACAAAAGTGAAAGTTACGATTCTCGCTCAGACAAAAGAGGTTTTACTTCAATTTGTATTTTCTTATGAGGAAAAGAATTTTATAAATGCATTGAGGAAAACGAAACAATTTGTTGGATGATTTGCTACTTCCTCTTAAGACATGCATATGTGGTGAACCCATGAATAGGTCAACCGAAATTTCTTTTTCGTACAAGTCCTATCCGTCAATTACATCCCCTCAGTTCGTGCGAGCCAATGGTAATCCAAGACTCCGCCCCAAAACGTGAGTGACCACTAGGCCATAGCGTTTGCTACTTCCTCTTAAAGGTTGGTCTTTAAGACATGCACATTGCATAAATAGTATCACTCACTTGATGAATCGGGGATCATTTCATAAAAGAACGACACTCTACCGTTCACATATTGATACTCATTTCATTGCAAATGACGTTTTCTAAAGGGAAATTTGCTTCAAGTGAAGTATGGACGTCACTGTGCAAAAATGTCATCGTGCCCTCATACAAAATGAAAATAAACTTAAGAACGAAATGGAGTAAAATTCTACAGTCTTCTCGAGATGACAGTGATTCAATTTGAAGGTCCTACATTACATTATCGGTTGATTCTATCATTTCCATGAACTAAATATTTGGAAAAATCATTTGGAAAAATGGAAACAATGCTAGTTTTCAGAAATAGCATTACAATAATAACCAACCTTAAAATAAAATCTACCAAACCATTAAATCAATGGTTTTGAAAAACAACGAGTTCAAATAACCATGTCAACCAGACTGAAGTCTAACGTAAACTTTTCTGTGTCTCAGTGACAGCTGAGTCTTTGGTGTAATGGTTAGCATGCCTGATGCTAATCAGTAGATCCAGAGTTCAAACCTAAGAAAAGTTTTTCTAATATTACACTATTTTTGTCATCTAATAAGATGAATCAGACAAATTTTCAAATACAAAGTAGGAAAAGCTCAATTAAGTGTCCTTTGTACATATTTTACAAGGGTTATTCTGCTTACGACAGAACATTTTACAAGGAGAACGACATGAAATATTAACAGGCGGTTGTCATATCTCTGACGTCATAGTCGCATAGCAATAAAGAGTAAAAAATGAAGTCTATGGAAATCCAAGCAAATTCACCATAAAAGCATTTTTATGTTGCGTTGCAACAAAATAGATATTGATTTAGCTATTCACAGAATGGCTGGAGGATTTACAGGAGTGATTTCCACGAGAGATGAGAGACACAGTGCAGCCAGAAGAGCCTGAACCCAGCCATACATCATCCAGACTGGATACACATGTAATCTTTGTTCATTTAAACGATCTAATTAATTCTTATAAAGAATTATCAATTCAATTTCATACCAAATTACTGCATCATCTGATATAATCTTTGAAACATTAAGTGCAGATTGTGATATGATCAGTGTTTTATGCTTGTTTTTCAATGTTTTTTCAACATGAAAGTTTCACCCTTCATTTTAAGGCTGGAAACTTTCCAACACAAGGTGGTTTTTCTACACAAAATGCTTATAGAGGATGTTGTAATTCCATTGTCTCTCCGAAAAAGTTAACAATTTCTCCTGGTCAGACTTATTACAAAGCCCTAAGCAGCAAAACCGCACTGAATTTCTGCATCTGAATTTCCATCTTTGAACCAAAAGCTCAAAGCAAAACTTTGAATTCATTGAATTTAAAAGCAGTATTTGTCTGTAACAATCCTTTAGTGTATTTGAGTTAAGAAAACTTCCGATTCCCAAGAAAAATTCGCGACAAATTTTTGATAAAGATAGGAAAGTTACTGTTACCTTTCATTAATTGAGATTCGTAGCACAGTGGTGGAACCCAGTATAATTTGGTGAGAACCTAGTCTAATTTAGTCAGTGACATTACGGTGTAAAGACAGCCATTACTCTCCCTGTTTACTGTTGAGCCTGCCCGACTGTTGGAGTTATTAGAACAGAAAATAATGGCAGGTGGTTTGTTCTCAGTTAGTTTGGTTGTTATTATACTCTGAACAAGGCATTGCATTCACTACTGCTTTCCTCTTCTCCCCTAATGCTGGAGTCGTATTCAGGAAATGTCATATTAAGCAATAGTACACTAAATATCTTTGAATACCTTTATCCTTAATATTTTTTCCTATTCTTGAACATGAACCAGACTACTAAATTCACTGTCATCTTCTAATGGCTAACACTCATATATACGACCAATTGAAGTAGGATACGTGTTGGACAAAGAAAAGAAAATTACATGAGAGTTGATCTCTAATTCTACATGATATTTAGATCGGAACATGTTTCCAGCAGTCGGAACGTAGAATGACCTTCAGAGTGCGATCAATATGATCATATCATTGATAGGAGTAACTCATGGTAAGAAATCATCTCTCTGGCAGGTTAAAGGGAATGGACTCAAGGTCTAGATTTGTACTTACACATGGAAATAAACATTTTTTCTAAACATTTTAGAGAACGTAAGTCCCTTTCGTGAGGCCATTGATACCCCTGTTTTGGACTTCTGGTGACGTATGCCCTGGTTTCAAAGCCAGGGTGGATTTCTTGCTTGCACGCTTCCTTGCCTGCGCACCACTAATCAGATTCACCTCTGGTGCGACACCTGCTGACTGCATGGAGGTCACCATGTAAATAAACCTACCCTCAGAAAGATGAGGTCATCTCTCCCTGCAAACTCGAGCTTCAGGACTTAACAAATAGGCAGATTTATGATATGATTTATTAAAGTTAAGTTACAATAGAGCAAATTGTCTGGTCAACATGACCAAGTCACAAGGAATAATGTGTTTTAATTTAAATCTGAATGAGTTTTTTCATACAGTTTCATCAGGGTACGTGTAATAGCGCATGTCAACAACTCACTCAACCAATGGACCAACATGACAGATCATCTCACAGCATGCTACTTTTTGTGAAATGTACAATACTGTCTTACAGTTTATTTGCCGATATGAGTAATTTTGTTTTCTTGTTTTAGTTACAGACAGACAGACAAAACTAAAACATCTAAAACCCATTTTGACAATCAGAATTAAATGTCAAAATATTAAGATTGAATTCCAGACAGTCTGTGAAAAAAAGTTCAGACATTCCACGAAAGGCGACAGCAGAATCTGTCACGCAATCGTAAAGACTCACAACTTATTATTCACGATACACGACCCATCTGTCACTCACAGAATCCATTGTTACAGAATCCAATGGAATGACGTCAAACACCGAACCACAGGAACCAGGATAAATACTTGCATAAAAACCTCTCCATAGAATATGAAAAATAACAGACATATTGTTCAATTACTATTCATGTGCAACAAGGAGAAAGCCCCACAAAGTGCTTGTAATTACAGCAGGGAGACGGTAACTGTGGGAGAGAAACTGGTGTTAGATCATCCAGGCTTTAGACTCTGGGAATTCATGTGCAAATCACATGGTGAAGGAGCGGTTAGCAATACGGACCATCACTTAATTGCTGGCATCTCTTTTTGGTGGCTCAGCAACGAGTTGTTTGAATTCTGGATTTGGCCAGAAAAGTTTACTTATTGTTCATGCTATTTCATTGATCATCCGTTTTATTCAAA
>JBCAUG010714436.1:0-13002 GCA_038406175.1 Haplosyllis leylae | reverse complement strand
TACTATTTCAAATTTAAAACATCAATAGGAATTAAATTCAAATGTTACTAAAGAAATTTAAACTTCAATCGAAGTGTCACGCAATTTGAATTTATCATTATACTACATTTCCATTGGTTGTCAATAAAATATATTGTTCGTAAACGACACTCAAAGCTTCGATTCTTTTTTGTCTTCCGGAGATGGCGATTATACGAAGTGGTCATCAGGTCGAGCCCCTTTCTTCCTTTAACAAAATTAAATAACAAGAGGGAATGCACCAATATCAATAGTACACTCGATTAGTGACAGTGGATTCTCCTCCTTTGTCTTCTTGAACAAATACCTATTTCACATTAAGAGAACACCTTGGAGAAAAGGTGTATTCTCATCTACCGTTGGCGTGAAGTGTCCTCACTTCTTTACAGGTACAAAGCCTGCTGTGAAGATAAGACAAAAAAGGGAAGTATCACATCCTTCCAAGCTCATTACACAAAGCTCCATGAACTACCTGAGGCCCTTACAAGCCATGCATATTTAATAAGAACGAAGAGTAGTTAGCAACCATCCAGCCTCACTTTAACGCAGTGACCGTACTCTACAAGATTGAAGTTTTGTTGGTTTTGTAACCTTCCCACCTGAAATGAACTAACCAATCTTCACCATGGAACATTTTGGCATTGTGGTAATTTGGATGAACGTGTCATGCTGCAGTCACATCCAAAACGCTGAAATCTGAATTTGAACATTGCTCACTGAACCAGATGTAGCCAAGATAAAGGAATCTGTGGATTACTACACAAAAGTAAGCGAACACGCAAGTGACACAACCCAATCGTTAAAACCTGTGAGCAAACCTCGTTGTAGTCCACAAAAAGGGTATGAGTAAGCTTACAAATGGTCCATATTTTGAAAAAGTAGCCTTTAATCAGATGCAAGCAACTTTGACTATCGGCACAGGAGAGATTTTTTAAAAGATTCGCGCGAATGAAAACGAAGGTTTCCCAGTTTGACAAAAGACCAAGAAACGGAGACGTATTATCTTAAACAGACTATGGAGTTAATCTGTTTTTAGGTTGCTAACAATTGATAAGAGATCTGACACGTTGCCTGTGAATAACTGCATCTGAAAGATCGTTTATGGGTTCTGTGGAAAAGTCATCAATAGTCAAGCCACAAAGTTGCTCATGCAATGTTAATTAAATTATGAGCCTGTTACGTAAAAACAAAAAGGCTTCTCAGGGTACTTTCTATCTCAATGTCAACAGTTCTCCTGGCAGATTCGATTAATGTGCAACAAATGATTGTAAACGTCGAATTTTGATCTATTACAGTTTAAAAAGTGAATTTCATTTCCAGACACTGATACTCGTGCCGTCTCTCATTATGAGTTGTATGTTTTATTTTCTATTTGCCGAGATTGTGCCAAAGCATCAAGAATAACAAGAGATGTTTCCCAGAGAAAAGACAACTTTACCATTTAAATGCTAAGAAGTCATTGATATTTCCAACAATCGTATTGAAGTTATAAAGATAAAATTCTTCGCTTTCATTCCAATATTCGTAGATCTGACATTCCAATTCATTGCAATCTTTTGGTTAAGTACTGGAAATGGAAAAAAATGTTTTTCACCAATTTTGAAATGTTGAAAAATGACATTTTGAATAGTTAATCATTTTATTATGTTCATACTCTGATTTTGACAACTTTCTTATTTTGGTGTCTTTAAATGGCTATAACGTCTCTAATAATCATCAAATTGGCTTAAAACTGGTATATTTAGAATCAGAGGAACATTGTATACATTTTAGATTAAAAAGTTGTGGACTTGCTGAAGGGCTAGACTTTTGACAAAGGCTTACAGGTACTGTTGCACGTCTTAGCAACTCATCTATTTGAATTTGATTCATCACGACTAGTATGAATTTTACTCTCCTGTGCATGTACCAGCGTAGACCAAAGCTAATCTTTTTAAAAAATGAAAACATATTTTTCACATACTTTTTGGGGTCAGAAAATATGACATTGCAGTTGAATGATGGCTGTTTAATACTTTATACCAGCAGGGGCAATAAGGAATATCCCTTGTTTAATACCAACCCAAAGAAACAAATTCAGCTTATTTTTGGTGGCTCGTTAGAGTCACCTTATTGGTTTAGTCGGGTGGCTCTTAACACCTTGGCAGTCTTATGAAAATTAGGCCTACTTTAACCTTCAGTCATTGGTTAGAATTTGTTTACAGGAGAATGTTGTCATGACGTCAGTTGTGTACCACCAATTGGGTCAACGACCCAACGTCATTTTTTATGGCTTTGCAAAGCAAGTAATAACCCAACCCCAATTTACCCCTTATTTTCAGTACTGTCTGTCTGTGTATCTCTTTGGGTGATAACCTTTCAAGTACTTGATTTTAAAAAAATTCATTAAAATACTTCTTTACAATATCTGGGTCAAGTTTGAATCACCAAGATCACTGCGTCACGGCCAGGATAGAAAGAACAGAAATATAAAGGGCGAGGTTTTCTCAAGGTCAGGTTATTCAGTGTCAAGGTCTTATTTCAAGGTCAATTAGAAAGTGTTAATTTTGTGTCTAGTTACACTGCGGATGGTATGATTGAGCATAAGGGCTTTCTTGTTTCCTGATGGTTTTCAATGTAAATGTAGTAAACACCATTTTACTTTGTTTGGTTTCGATCAGTGGTATTTGTTTTTGTTCAATGATGTTAATCTCCATTTCCCATTTTAAACTTTTTATTACATTCTCTTTTGACCCAGCTCTATTACGAATCGCTTGTTGATTCTTATTTGGTTTTATTTCAATCCTGTTGGTACCTTGAGAAGAAGAATCGAAAGTGCCGAAGTTTGAAAATAGCCATCACAATTTCCGGGTAAATCTTTGTTTCTTCAAAACAAATCAAAAGGAGTTGAGCTAATAAGCATCTCGATATTCTTGTTGTTTACTGCCTTTCTTTTGTGTGTTCGTTCTCTAAGGAGAGGACTGTGAGTCGAAGTAGTCTTCATTGAATAAATTTATCGGTTCAGCAAAGTACTCGCTCCGTGCTATACTTTATTTTGTGACCTCCGAGACTAATGTCAACAATTTTTAAGAGAAAATCAAAAATTCCCACCGGGAAAATTGAAAATTTCAGATCCCGAGCGATCAAAAGAGCTGCCTACAACAAATTCTAGATAAAATTGAAATTTAAGCAGATTTGTACCATCTGAAAAGGAGCTTCTAATGAAAGCTTCGGACAATCTTTATGATGATCTTTAATATTCCACAGATATGTGCCAAATGATTAATAATATTTTGAAAAGGAGCAATTAAATAAAAAGGATCAAAATTCAATTTGATCATACCCAATAATTGTTTTCAGGTTGCAATCTGTCAGGGAATATTAGTCTGTATCTTGTGTGCAGAAAAAAAGAATGGTCGTTATGCGGCAAGTTACTTGTAAAGTGTGCACATTATTTGATAATATGAACTTTATATAAATAACCGATTAATTAACTCATTCATTTTTGAGAAAAATATTGTGGTGAGGATTTGTTGACAAACGAGGTTTTTCGTTTACAACACAAATCTGACATTTCTGGACAAAACTGACATCTAGGAGTTTTAAAAAAGTTGCCCCCAGTAGGAATGGAACTCACAACACTGACCATCACTGGTTTAGAAGATTAGCAAAGTTGGATGCGCATCAGACTTCTAAACCAGTGATGGTCAGTGTTGTGAGTTAAGTTCCCACTTGAGACAACTCTATTTTCTGTTGAAACTTTTTGAAACCCTTGACGTCAATTTTGTACAAATTTGCCAGAGATGTCAGATTTGTGTTTTAAACAAATACCTCCATCGAGTTAACTAAAACGAAAATGAACTTTGTTCTCTTGTTATTAAATTTTTAGTTCACACGTGTGTCAAAAGCTGCCTGTGTGAGCGACAATGGGGAGAATCTGATTTCAAAGGCCTCATGTATGACACTTACACTGAAGACAATCTTGACAAACGCTATTTAATTCTTCCTTTATTATTACACCATTACAAAACAGAAACTGATTAGCATAGTCTGTATGCAGCTACGCCTTTGCATTAAAATCATGTTTGTGCAAGAAATGTTTTCTTAAATGACAGAGAAAATATCGATTCACTTAATGGCACTGCAGGATTTTACTGAGAAATATCATCTGTATTAAAGAATCTTGCTGAGATAAGCGTTTAATGGAAAATTACTGTCTTTGAGTTCACAGTAAAATCGGTAGACGTGATTTGTATAAGATTCAGTTACTACTGGAAGTTGTTATATTTACTGAAATCGTTCATGAGAGCTATGTAGATGCATGCATAGATCTATGAATATTTACGAGGCTGAACATTCTCCTGCCAGTACATCATTATTATGTGTTGTGTGTTTACAAGCGTAATAATTGATTCAATTAATTGATTTCAATGAAGAGACTCTGTCTGTTGTCACTCAGTGATGTGACAAAGGGAAATGGTATCTGGGCTACATTCGTTCTTCTCTGCAGACCTTGTTGGCCTAACGCAGCAAGACTCCATTCCACTTCACGAAATTAGCCAGAATGATTCTCATTTGAAAAGTCAAAGGCACTTGCTTTCATTAGAAGTTGGTCGCAATCATGTAGAAGAGTTCTGGACATTGGTAATGGAATGAATATTTAGTTTGGTAAATGTTGTCCAAGCCCAGAGCAACTGAAGAGGTTTTCGTGTCCCAGAGGGTGAAAACAGCAGCTTGATTTACAGCTGCTTTTGTACACCTTGCGCATAGTACTCTGTAAATATCCATAACCTTTCTCCTTGTTCTTTTTTTGTGTTCGTTTTGTTCATGTTTTCATTCTTTTTAAAGTAGTATCAGGTTGAGAGAATACGCTGCACTTTGTTGAAGATCCTTTGTGTTTTGTCATCTCACAGTGAGCGGATGTTTCCAAAGACTCATTCCTGTGGTAGCTAAGTAATTGTGTTAGACAATATTGTCTAAAAAGCCCATTCCTTAATTGAGTTTATTTGGGCAGGAGATTCCAGCTGTGAAAGAAATTGAGTCTCTTGTGGAAAGGAAGATTGCTTCCAATCAGCTGGAGCTTACAGTTGGGAAAGAATGATTATCACTTTTCACAGGAGAACTAAATATAGACCATTGGATCGGATATTCCTCGTTAAGTGTCTGATAATTCATGTCGCATCCAGACGTTATTTATTCTCCAGTCGATTGTTCAAGAAGATAATTTAAACTGAAATTGCGACAATCCTTTACTCACTCGGCGATACACTATTGGCCCTCAATTTGTGGGTTTTCTTTACGTATTAATTATCATAACTTCTCAAAATGTAGCGGCTCGCCTATTTTCCTTTCCTAGCCAAAATTACAAAACACAATTTCGACAGATATCCTAAAACTCCGTTGAATCGCGTTTTGCTAATGAACAGTGGAAATCTACAGCGCTAAAAATATTGGCACAATGTAGAAAAATGATTGGACTTTACGTGCTTCATTGAAATCAAGCTAACAAAGGGAAGAAAAGCAGCAAATGCTTTGATTTAAATAAATTGAGGTGTCTATTATCGAGTACTCTTCAAACGTGACATGCGCTTTCTTCTGGTTGAAGCAATAAAATATTTATGGGCGGTTTAGGTGTTATGTAGTTTCTACAGCATTTTGGTGATGAGCTTAAAAAGATGTGTGACTTCTCTGCCTCCAATCTGGATTCGTAGTATTTGTGTCCACGCGTCACCTGAGCCAAATGAACGTCTCCTCATTCAATGGTACATTTTTGCAGTCACGAATGGATTTACGTTCTTGTGATATCTCATAAAGATCAAAACCAGAAGACTCATAAATATATGGAAATATATTATCAGAAAGTGAATGGAAGGTCTTGAATGATTGTATTACATGAATGCTTCCTTAATGGTGCATTGAATTAAAGTTACCCCTCATTTCACAGGAGACTGCATATTGATTCAAATGTTTAATGAAGCTGGGGATCTGACTTGTACACAGTTCTCCACTAAACAGAAAAGGAAGTCAAATCTATCATTCTGAGACCAAACGCTTTGATCACAATTCCTCTTCTGCGCATAACATTTTCAAAATAAAAGATCAGCTGCATAATCCTGTCGCCATGGCCAAGAACAACCATAATGGTGTTAACGTTTACGACAAAGAATGAATTATGTTTTCATATAAGTCTATTAATCTACTCAGTCGGTGCAAGGCTCTCTTTTGAAAAAAGACCTGATGCGATCTTTACCTACGTTTACCAGCCTTTTTATATATTTTGATGACCAGAAATTCCACTGTCATTCATAGGAGAGAGAATTATTTGCAAGTTCTCTGAGATGTTACACAGATGAAGCTACAGTGTAATGGATGGTCCTCTTAAAACTCTTCCCCAAGCAGCCAAACAATAATTTGTTCCACAAATGGCCTCCACATCCATCATGATTGCATTTCTTTGGTTGAATAAAAGGGAAGACAAGTATGTTTCTTCTCACATAGTCCAAATTACTGTTGTTTAGTGTAATGGGAAGTCCTTTTTGTTCGTCATGCTGCAAAGACATCAATTTTCTTGGCGTGAAAGCCATCCATCCATTAAACCTAATTACAAGGTCCTGCTCAAAGACAGACTAATCTTTGCCCGGCACATTTTGCCCTCGGAGATTCAAACTACTACGCTGGTTTTCGAGTACTTATCAGCTTGTTGGTTCCCTGCCTCTCATTAATTTCCTAAATTAAAACCGGGATGCTTTTCTGAAGTCTGTATAATTCAAAAAGGCACCAATGTCTTTGGCACACATAGTTATTGGTTATACCAGTAGAGCTACCTGTGCGGTGAAGAGATGTTTTTAGGTTGAAAGGTGGCAACCTCCCACAATATTTTTTGTGGAAGCATACAGATCTCACAACAACTGTGCAACTCTAATCCAGAACAGGGCAAGAGTATCCTCAACAGTTATTTTCTGGGAGCCATCCTTGGTCAGCTTGAGTGGGTCCAAGCCCCTTTTTGTGGCTAAGGCTGGGCCTGGTAGGGCAGGTTAAGTAATGTTTGTATAGTGGTCAGTACTTCTTGCAAGACTGTCAGGTAAGGATCAGCATTGCACTACCAGAGATGAAGAGAGTGCTGTCTGACTTTATGATAATCTTTCATTTCTCCATAACAACAGTCCTTGTATGTGTAATTATAGCTGTCCATTACTTCTTCCAAGTGCTTTTGCCCTTCCTTGTCTTAGACAAGTGTCTTGAGGACTTAGACTGTTCCATCAAGATGACACATCTCTCCTGAATAGATAAGTGAAGTACAACATTAGGCAATATCCAGGACACCATCATTGTATTTGTTATGTTAGGAGGATGAGTATTGATGCTTTCATGGGAGCATCCATGCCCTGAAGAGACCTCTCATAGTAGTATGGCTATTTTAGCTTCCTCTTGCACCACAAGGACTTTAGTCCTTTTTGAGAGTTTCTGTGAGTAATACATCAGAGTGGAAACCAAAGGAACCCTGACCATTAAGATGTTCACATCTTAGGCCTGCCAAATGAAGGTCTGGGTAAAATCTCAGTTCCTCTATATTTCCCTCTGGCTGGGATATTGTAGCCACTGGCTGGTGACACCTTTAATGTTGTTGTACCAGTGGGTACCATTAGGGATAGGAAGACTTAGTGCCTGAAATCCTGCTGGGTTTAAGGCAGGAAAAACTCACTTGGAGTAATTCAAATACATATAGTTGTGATATAAAGTATAATAGCAAAGAAGACCACTGTTGAGCATTACACAGGTATTTATATGCTAGCTCAAGCACTCAGTAGTGCCTAATCCAATGAGAGCTCTCCCTCTATATGTGAGAGCACTCTAGTAGCTACAGTATTTACAATTGGTATAGCTTCACTCCTCCTTCTCACATTATGGACAGCTACTCACTCTAAGTGGGGCACACCCACTGATGCTTGAAGCTGTCTAGATAAGACTATTCTCCATTCATTATAGGTTTTGCATCCCGTTAGGGTAAAGATAAAATCCATTAGTGTAACTGATAATAATACAGTAAAATATTGAATATATGAATAATATATGAATATTAAATGGCGGCAAATTCAAACTTACACGGAAAAATTCTGGATTAAAAATGTTTTAATTCAGTAAGTTCCCTTGTTGGAAAGTGAAAATGTGTGACAACAAGTGAAATATAAGGGATAAGTGAAAGAATACATAGTGAAAGAGATGAAACCAAGTGGGATTAAAGGATAAAACGGATCAACAAACTGAAAAGTGAGTGATAATATAACATCCTACCAAGGATTACAGGCAGTAACACAATAAAGAATGCAAATAAACAAGAATTACAGAACTAAGAAGGTAACTCTCATTAAATCATATAATAGTAAACATGTCAGCAAAGAAAATTAAGCAAATTGAAGGGCAACAGTCTTTAGAAATAATAATAAATAAGAAGACCCAAACAAAGGAAATGGAGGGAAAGGAGGTCACACCAGGTATAGGGACTGTAAATGACTCAACACCAAATCAGGGCACTGAAAGTAAAGAAAATAACACAGCAGCTAAGAAGAGAACCCCCCCTAGTCCAGAAGAAACCAACCAAAAAAGACAACAAATCGACCATGAATTAGAGGATGCAACAAGTACCATGCAAAAACCAACAACCAGGAATCTAAGCAGTGAGATGGAAATAGAAGACAATACAGATCGAGAAGAAGAAATAAACTCCCCAGCACAACCCATACACGAAGATACAAGAAATGAAGACATTACCCAAGAAGTAAACACATCAACCAAAGAAGCTGCAGAGCACAAATTTGCCAGCTTCTCTGCAGAATTCCAAGAGTTTGGAAAAATCCTCATTCAAATGATGCAAGAGATGAAAACAGCTAATGAATCAACACTTCATGAAGTGATAAATCCTCTGAAAAATGACATCAAAACCTTACTGGATACCAAGAAAGAAGATGACAAAAAAACAGTGAAACTCTCAAGCATAGAACAGAAACAAGAGAGTTTGGAATGCAAATACAAGAAGATGGAGCAAGAAAATAATGACTTGAAAAGGAGAATAAATAAACTAGAAAACAAAATGCTGGAAACCAGTGTGATATTCCACAGTGTTAAAGAAGAAAGCTGGGAGCAAGAAGAGAGCAGAAAGGAACGTATCTACAAAGCTATCGCAAAAACAGTGGACAAAGAAGACAGCAGAAAAAGAATGAAGATAGCAAAAAGCATCCCAATAAGAAGTTGTTGAAGACTAGGAAAATATAGAAGTGGAAGCAACAGACCAATCTCCGTAGACTTTGAGAAAAAGACCCACGTTGACACTCTCTTTGGAAGTAAAAGCCATCTACCAAAAGGGGTATATGTAGACAAAGAATTCTCAGAAGACACTGAAAGGGCATGGAAGCTTCTTCGGCCTATTCTAAAACTAGCAAAAAGCATCCCCCACTACAAGAACAAGAGCAAACTAGAAGGCGACACCATCATTATACAGGGCAGAAAATACACCATAAACAATTTAGATGAACTACCAGATGACCTAAACAGATTCCTAGCATCATCAAAGACTGACAGCACAACATTAGGATTCTTTGGCAAATTGAATCCTCTCTCCAACTTCCATCCAGTCACATTCGAATTAGACAACAAACAATACCATTCATCTGAACAATATATCCAAGAACAGAAAGCTATATATTTTAAGGACTACCAAACAGCAAAGAAAATAATGTCAGCAACTACAGCTCTAGACTGCAAGAGATTAGCATCAAGAACTGAAGGATATAACCACGAAGACTGGTGCAAAAATGCAAAAAGAATATGCAAGCCAGGAATAGCAGCCAAGTTTGGAAGCAACTCAGTACTAACCAATCTTCTACACAGTATGGGAAACAAAACCCTAGTGGAACTCACTTATGATAAATTATGGGGAAGTGGGACAGTGATGAAAGATGAGAAATGTCTAGACAAAGACACATGGCAAAATATCGGCATACAAGGTGAAATACTCATGGAACTAAGGGATGAATTACCACGTTCCGAAGCATAACCGCCCTTCACCATACATGCATTACAGGAGGCAACTTTACCCTGAACCAGCTTCACCTCCAGCACAACAATAAATAAACTTCTGTTCACAGGATGCAACAAACTCCAATAATAAATTTCACCACATCATTAACTGTTCCTAGGATGCAACACTACATGTTCTGAGGATGCAACAGAAAGTAGTACTAGGATACAACCCCTATATGCATACCGACTATTCATAATAATGGGATATAGCTGCTGACAGACAAAGACTAAGACAAACAACAGAACCCTATCATCCATCAAAGTAAGTCACAATTTTCCAACCAACAGTATTGCTTAAGCACTATTGCTTTTGTCCCAACCTACACTCTATCATACTTAACTCACTTCACCCTTTTCACCCTATTATCCATCATATTATCTGCCATATCATCAAACTTATCACATCAAACACTAGACTACAAGATGCAACCGGATGTGACTATAGGCAGTAACACTGACCTATCAAACGCCTCAAATGGCAACTTCGATTTTGACCATGTCGGCTATTCGCTGAATAATGATGATTTACTTAACTTTAACTGTGAGTATGACACACTTGAAACTGATCCCTTGCTATCAAGTAGTGATCTAAACCTCTTGCATCTTAACATAAGAGGTCTCATAGGCAAACAAACTGACCTACAAAATCTATTAGTAAAACTAGGAGGTCCAAATAAAGTGAGTGTTGTATCACTAAATGAAACATGGGTCAGAAAAGAAACAGGCTCAAAAGTCAATATACCCGGCTATGATTTTATACACAAACCTAGACAAGGAAAGAAGGGTGGGGGTGTAGGTTTACTTGTCTCAACTGATACTATGCACAGAGAACTACCATCCCTACTCCCAAACACAAAAACTATTGAGCATGTCTGTGTGGAGTTAAAATGTACGAACAAATCGATTCTAATTGTAAGTCTGTACAGACCACCGAACATGAACCTATCAGAAAGTCTAAATGACATGAATCAATTGTTAAAATGTCTAAGTGATGACAAAAGAGAATCTATATTGTGTATGGACCACAATATAAACCTAATAAAGGTAAATAGTCACAAAAAAACTGAAGAGTTCTTTGAAAGCCTCATAGAACATGGACTATATCCCACTATCATGAAACCTACAAGAGTGACCAACTCTAGTGCAACCCTGATAGACAACATTATAGTCCCACAATCTATTCATGAATGTTGTAAAAGTAGGATTATAATAGATGATATGAGCGATCATCTACTGTGTCTAATCAGCTGTACAAATCTAACTACAGATTTGAAACAGCAAAGTACAAGCTTGAGACGAAAACTGAATGGACGAAATGTAGGATGTATTAAATCTGAGTTATCATTGATTGATTGGGTTCCAAGAATCTCAGATAAAACCTGCAATGAGTCCTTCGAGGTGTTCTATGATCTTCTGTTAGATGCTATTGAAAGACATGCACCTCTAAAAGAATGCAAACAAAAGAAAAATATCACACAACCGTGGATCACTAAGGGAATTAAAAAATCCCAACAAAAACAAAAACGGTTATATAAGAAGTTCCTTGCTGATAGGAAGCAACAGAACAACGAAGTAATATACAAAGAATACAAGGCCTGTCTACAAAGGGTTATTAGAAAATCAAAAAAATTATACTACTCGACCAAGTGCATGGAGTACAAAAGCTCAATGAAAAACCTTTGGAGAATAATAAATGAAATAACTGGAAAGGTCTCTAACAAATCACATGTAATAGATAGCCTAGTGATAGACAACATTCGAACACATGACTCTAAAAAAATAGTAAATGAACTGGGAAAGTACTTTTCCAATGTGGGAAAACTTTTTGCCAACAAGATTCCGCCACCTACCAACAATGTGAACGAATATGTTGCCAAAATAAAGGCAAATGAAAAGAGCCTGTTTCTTAAGCCCACCAATCCCATTGAAATAGGCAAAATAATAAGTAACATGAAAAATAAAGGTAGTAGTGGTTCGGACAGAATCAGCAACAAATTAGTCAAGGAGCTGAAAGATGTCCTAATCAAACCCCTGACGATCATCTTCAACAAATCTTTGGCTGAGGGCTATTTCCTGGACAGAATGAAAAGAGCAGAGGTAGTACCTCTCTACAAAAACAAAGAAAGAGAGAATAAAAGTAACTACCGCCCAATTTCATTGTTATTGACCATCTCAATAATTCTGGAAAAGATAGTGTATACCCGTACATACAACTTTCTTGAAGAGACAGACCAATTGTACAATAGCCAATATGGCTTTCGTAGCAAACATAGTTGTGAAAATGCAGTGCAGGATCTCCTTAGTAGAATTATCAAAGAAAAGTCCAAAACATAACACAACAATAGCTGTCTACCTGGACCTTTCGAAGGCCTTTGACACCATCAACCACTCTGTATTATTCAAAAAATTAAATAAATATATGATAAGGGGAACCCCCTTAAGCTGGTACCAAAACTACCTTAGTAATAGAACTCTTAGAGTCAAATGCAATACCTCAGAAGATGAAACATCATACTCTGAATGGTATAACATCAAATACGGCACCCCCCAGGGATCTTGCCTAGGGCCATTGATCTTCTTGTTATTCACAAATGATCTGCACTTAAATCTAAAGTATACACACTGTATACTCTTTGCTGATGATACAACTGTGTATGTGAGCCATAGAGACATCAAAAGAGCAATTTGGCTAATTCAGGAAGACCTAAAGTCTCTTGATGATTGGTTCAGAGCAAATAGCCTAACTCTGAATGTGGACAAAACAGTCAGCATGATATTTGGAAATAATTCAACTACAGGATACAACATACTTCACAACAATCACAAACTCCCAATTGTAAACGAAACAAAATTCCTAGGTGTATGGATAGACAAAAACCTTACATGGAAAACCCATGTCAACAAATTGTTGCTAAAACTGAAAAGAAA
>JBCAUG010714425.1:0-13003 GCA_038406175.1 Haplosyllis leylae | reverse complement strand
GTGGACTGACAAACACCTGTACCAGGCACGCAGTCGGTAATAATAATAATAATTTATTTACTCTCTTGTTTTGTACATTAAAGAAGGGTTGGTGTAATTGTTACGTACGAAAAAATTAACAAGTAAGAGAGTCGGACAACCAAGGTTAGTGTTTGACCGTAATAATCTGCTTGAAATATTGAGTTGTGACCCAAGAATCTGACAGGTAGAGGTCATCCTTTAAAGTACCCTCTCTGTGTCAGATGTCAGGGTGTTGTTGCCTTATCTCTGGTTACCATCGTTACTGCCGCTTTACGTTGAGCTCGTTTTGATTTGAAATCTTGACGCGACGTCAGAGCATGACGCATGAGCTTAAACGCGCGCGACTAAACTACGAAACGATCTGGAATAAAAACCGACCAAGAAAGGAATATCTCACCACAAACAAGCAACACTGATACCGTAAATATCAGTGTTCCTGAATTTGAACCCTTATTCCTACGCCGTGAGTTTAATGCCTCTTCAGACAATCGAGTTTTACTGTATTACACAACATTGACAACTGTGGCATTTTTGCACAGCTTCTAATGGAGATAAATAGGAAAATGCTGAGGTCTGAATCAATTTCAGTGCGAACTTACATTTGAATTAATATTGATGTGACTGAAAAACTGCATCTGACTTGCTGTCAGATTTAAAGCAATCTAAAAATGCCAATTTAGCCAAATTTGTGCATTGTGGGAAAATTCGAATACACGACGTAACGTCTGTGCTTGAGTTTGCGTCAAACGTCAGGAATGGATGCTTTGACAACAAGTTATGGTGTTCACATTTAACGTTCCTGTGGGATCAAAGGTCAAAGTCAAACTCAAACGCAGACGTTACGTGTAAACAAGGCTTTAAAGCTAAGGGCTCCTCAATGAGGAGGACAGTCAAGCAACTTTCAACTTTCGAGAAGTAAATTCCTGAAGCTTCAAACAAAAATGACCATTTCTACTTTCACGGTTTGTTCAGATTTACATATGAAGCGAGAGAACAAATGTGATGGTTTTGAGACCAGTGAGCCTCTAACACGGACCATCCCCTTCCAGGTAACCGGATTACAGCCTGGTGTTCGATACTAATTGTGTTAGTGAGATTAGCTTGTGATGAGATGTTGGGGAATATCTATTCGAGTCCAAACCTCCGCCCACGTGGGTCACTAAGCTTTTTAGTGCTTTAATCAAGGTCGTTTGAAGGTCATCGGCAACGTAGTATTGTAGTCTACAGTGCCGGATCAAGGATTTTCCAGACGGGATGGCGAACGCAAGGTGGGGGCGCCAACCTATTATTTGGCCAAATTTTCCCAGAACATTTTATCCACCAGCGGTAGAAATGGCCTTTTTTCTTCACAACAATTCTTGGAAAAAATTAGTTTTGCAAATTACGCGTTGATATGTTCTCGTTTTTCCTTGCAAATAAAGACAAAATTTACTCTGTATGTTTTGATGCTCAAGAAACAAATTCCATCAACTAACAGCAAGTGAATCTAGTTTGGAACAATTAACGTTATCTAGTTCATTGAATCCTGAAACAATTAGATTAAAATGTCCTGAGATAGGAAAGTCAATGTAAGATTTCTTCAACGGCTACAAATTGTTTTGTATAAATAGAACTGCATTGTTCACTGTTTTCTGTTTGAAGCTGTTTACCCTTAAATGGAAATCTATACCTGATTGTTTTAGATCACGCTATGGATAATCCCTGGGGGATTAACGGCCCTATAAATACCGGATAATCCGTCTAAATCCCAAACAAAACTCAACGGAAGCAGCAAGAGAGCCAACCGGAAATTGCGCAGGAACTTGCGCACTTTGCACATTTGCACGCACGTCTAAATGTGGAAACGTGGTGGTCTCTGAAATGAACTCAAGCGATTAATGAAATTGGCATAAAAATTGATCAATTGGATTGGTCCATTGTCTGTGGAGTGAACACTTTTACTATTAATTCCTTTGATCTGACAAGTGATGCTATTGCCTCAGAATTTTGACATTCGCTTGCCGGATTCAACTTCCTTTCCCTACGACTTTGTTAATATTCCGTCTGCAGCAGGCACTAGAACACAGTTGTAACGCTTTGAGAAACTATCAACTGTGTCCATGAGCTCTAGTCAACCGTAACCAAATGGAGTTCTGAGTATTAATGAAAAATTTGTGAAAATGTCAAAATAGCTACCATCTCGAATGTAATTCGAACCGATTGATTTGGTGTCTCAGAAGCATTAAAGTCAGTGAGGAGACTCATGCCAGGGGCAAATAATTCTCCTAGTGTCTTAACAACTATGAGGCCACTGGGCAAAATGAAAGACTTTGGATGAAAGTTGTTGTACTCAAAAATTTTATGGTGTCTTATAAAATTCCTTAATTCATTCAGAAGTATCATTTGACTTTTTCAAGATAAGCAAATTTGACAAATCTGTCAGATCTGACAGAAATAAAAGGCAATTTTTAAGATTAATCAGAATTTAAGTTATAAGGGTTCCTTAATATTTTCAGTACTTGCTGGATTGTGCGTACTTGTCCAAATAATGAACTCTTACAATAGCAAGGAGAAGTAACCCACTTTTAGATGTGTCAGATATGCCAAATCTGGCAGAAATACGTGTCGGTGAAAACTAGTCTAGTCGGTATCATATCTCGATCATTCCCTTCTTTTGTGTTAAACATTTTTCTCTTTTTCCATTTCTTTTCTTTACTTTTTACACTACTTCCTTTTGACCAAACAGTTCTTCTGATGACGCATCATTTGTGGATAGTAATTCTTTTTTTCCATTTTTTCTTTTGTTTACTTTTGTACACTGTTTCCTTTTGGTCAAATATTTCTTTTCATTGTGGATAATAATCGCCTCTGTAACAGTTTCATAATAAAAAAGAAACTGTAAAGTCACATTTCACACAGAAAAAAAGCCCCAAGTAATTCCAAACTTTCGTCCCTTTGAAATGACCAAGGAAAATCAGCCATTAGCTGCTGCAGGGAAAATGTTCCTCTAACAAAATCTACAAATATTTGCGGTTCAACTTTCTGTGTGACACGAGATGTAAAAAAGCCGGTACCTCGGGAAACAGGTTGATAAAAAGCTTGCCATACAATAGACTGACATTTCAATACAATAGTCTATTCTGGCCGTATTACTCCGCAGTTGAAATTTTTCTCTTTGATCTTTCGCAATGACAATTGGACAGCTCTAATTTGATAAAAGGTATTGATATAGTGAGCTGTGAGTCAGGTTTAAGAGCTGTGATCAAAAGGAGCTACAAGCATTGACGCATTGATGCTTTCTTTCTGTGCGCCTGATTTCCTTCAGGGAATGTCGTGAAAAGAAACAGGAGGAATTTCAATGAATTTCTTGTGTGACGGAATATGTTTTTGCTAGAAGCGTGCACCCAACTTTTCTGTTAAATGTAAGAGAATAAACACATTGATGGTAGCTGGATTAAAAACCTCAGGCTGGGTTCATCCGAAGTCTAAAATGCGTTTGTATCTGCCTTTCTCTCTGTCTGTTTGTCTGTCTGTCTTTCTCTCTGTTTCTCTCCAACCTTACACAATTTGCTCAAAGTCACAGTATAACAAAAGGTAATAGTTTCCATGACCGTTTTTGTTAATTCAATTATATTTTTATTCCTTTATTATGTGCAAAACAATTTCAGTCACCTTCGTTATGCAAGAAATTCCTAAAGAAGCATTGATGTAGATATAATGTCAGAGATGCTAGTGCGCAGAGCTTAGAATATATTCGGGAATCAGACGTAGAGACATAGGTACTTAAGACGTGACTCACATTTCATCACGAGACATTGCGAGAAATTACGAGAGAAGCACAGAGCACAGAATGTTACCCGGAATCAGACGTAGAGACACTGACACCTCGGGACGTGATGTGCATTGCTTCATTATCTCAGGGTGGAGGCGTCACCTCTTAATTCACAGTGCTCATTCCTTACATTCACAGGGTGGAGGTATCACCTCTTATTTCACAATGCTCATTCCTTCACAGGGTAGAGGCATTACTTCTTACTTCACAGTGCTCATTCCTAAAATTCACAGGATGGATGCGGTGTGTCTTACTTCCAAATCACGAATATCTATTGATCACTACCCATTCACTTTTTTGTGAATAATAATGTGAAAATGACACAATCCATATTGTATTACAATTTGTCAGAAACAAACTATTTTTCCCCAGGGTGTAGATGCTGACTGAGGTACTTTGATCAGGGCAGTCAGTGGTAATCCACAGAGGTATTGTCACAAAATTGTGTTGAATATGTAGAATTTGGTAATGATTCGAAGTTCAGATTCTGAAATTTATCGTGCTGATGGAAGTACGACATTCTGGACCCACTCTCTTCCATAGATTGCCTACATCCCATAAAAACCACTAATGAAGCTCTAGTGGAGTAAATAAGGATTAAAAAACTGGTCTAATTTGCATTAATTTGCCGCAATATTAGCTCCTTATTCCACATCAAGTGACTCAGTCAACAAATCCATTGGATTAATTATCAGAAACCGGAAGCACTGGATCTCACTGTCTCGTGTAATCTACCGGGATTTGGCGAGGTTTGGGGGTGAATGATGGATGACGTGTTTTCGCACTCGGGGTCGAAGAAGTTTATGGATTATATTGGTTCTAATTTATTTCATGCAATAAATAAATCATATATTATGAAGGGTATATTAATTGTTTTTCACTGATTTATTTTAAGCAATAAACACTGCATCCGGTGAAGGGCACACAAAACGTCCTTGACTAATTAGACCCTGTAATTACCAGGGACTGATAATGATGGGAGAGATAATAAAAACTGTTATTTAAGATCCTTTAAAGATGCTGTGATAAGTCCACTTAGTTTACGGTGAACATAATAGTATTCGTAACTTTTGTTCTTTTGAGTTCAGACCTTCATTTTCGGCCCTAATTTTTTTGTCTTGAACAGGAGGAAGAGTACAAAGTTTTGTGACATTCTGGCAGCTCAGTTAGTTTAGGTGCCTGAACTTCTAGTGTGACGCAGGTTTATACTCTACGGCCAGTTTCCTATTTCTTTTTTAAAGAACATGTGGTGTGGTAACTGTGATTAATTCGCCGACCGTGCACGGGAGATGAAATCTCAAATCAAGGGGATCCACCATCGTTTTGCATGTTGCTAAACAAAGAGAACTTCCCAAATGAATCCACGTGATTTTTGTTTCAAAGAAACTGCATGTGTAGGATCAAAATTGGAATGCAATTGAGTTTTCCCTAAACGGACATCTATTCTGTAGATTCTACAGAATCACGAGAAAACAAAAAAAGAGTCCAGCAGCAAAATGTTTCAGCCAGTGGGAGTTGAACCCAGGGTTTCTGACTTTAATGTCCTACATGCTACTAGCTTATTCCCTATTTGCTGGAATTCCCCGTCCTTTAGATCCTAATGTAGTCATGCTCTATTGATTCACAAAAATTCCGAAAACCCTCTACTGGAGGTAACATTTTGCTGCTGGATTTTAATTTTTGGTTTCTCGTGATTTAGTAGAATCTACAGAATGCATCTTCTTTAAGGGAAAAATCGAATGTTGCACGGTACCAAAGTCCCGTGCTGCTGTCGACTACACATTCACCAGTGTGGAGCCCCACAGAACCACCTGAAGTGTATAGCGGCACTAGCCCACTGTAGCCAATCACCATCTGATGATCCTGGTACTTAAGGCACTGCACATTAGAGTGCGGCATGACATGATCATCACCAGCTTTGAGCCAGGATCACCAGATACCACTTTGCCATAGAGCCTAGCCTGAGAGCTACCATACTGTGTAGATTGTACAGTACAGTAATAAACTGGTAAACTGAGGATAACTCTTGCTCGTCATTGAAATGGTTCATAAGATCCATCAAGAGGTTACCAGGACCAGAGGTTCATCTAACCGTCACAGTCTCAGCCGTGTCTGAGACCCTGCACCATCAGTATACACCCACGTTAGAACCTCCCTATGTGTATCCCCTAGTAAAGACCCTTCCTTTCTGAGACAACGTACTAGATTCTTACAATGGTCATCTTTTACATTATTTGAAAATGAAACCACTTTTTCTCTGGTTCGTTTAGCATCTTAACCTAATACTTGATCCATGTAATTCACATCCAGCAGCACACAGCCTTATGACTCCCTTTCTTTAAAGTCCTACAACACAGACCCAATATACGAGATTCTTTTACCCAGAGAGAAAGGACTGTGTTAACATGGTTGCTTTGCCTTTGGTTCGGAGCTGTTGTCAAACGGAGCAATAAATGATAAGTAACAATCATGAAATGGCCAATCTATACGGATCATACGCATGGTGGGAGACTGGACTCAATATCCAGCTTAGGGCTGCTTCACACTGAACACAATCTATACGGATCATACGCATGGCAGGAGTCTGGACTCAATGTCCAGCTTAGGGCTGCTTCACACTTTACACAATCTATACGGATCACACGCCTGGTGGGAGTCTGGACTCAATGTCCAGCTTAGGGCTGCTTCACACTGTACACAATCTATACGGATCATATGCCTGGTGGGAGTCTGGATTCAATGTCCAGCTTAGGGCTGCTTCACACTGTACACAATCTATACGGATCATAGGCATGGTGGGAGTCTGGAGTCAATGTCCAGCTTAGGGCTGCTTCACACTGTACACAATCTATACGGATCATAGGCATGGCGGGAGTCTGGACTCAATGTCCAGCTTAGGGCTGCTTCACACTGAACACAATCTATACGGATCATACGCATTGCGGGAGTCTGGACTCAATGTCCAGCTTAAGGCTGCTTCACATAAGCGAGATAAAACATTTGCGTTTATTTCGTGCTAAGAGCTCATCTCACACAGTGATATCACTTTTTGTTTTCGATTCCGAATGGCCTTGTCATGCTTTTAGACTAAGTTTCTATCTGAACAAAACAAATGCAGGTGTTAATACTGTTAATACTCCTTCAAATAGTTTTCGCATTCGTTTTGGTAGTCTTTCACTGTGTCTGGACTTCAAACGAGACCCGCGTCTGCCGGCGGCCGGTCCAGACTCCAGTGGTAAATGACCAGTTTCCCAGGGAAACCAGTCTTTACTGCTACCGTTATATTTATGGTTAATATAAGAGTTCAATAGGCGGTGTTCATTGATGGATTACCGCATGTTAATCACAGCTGACACGTCATGCAGGGGACGTTATGATTGACGGAGCTCTGAGAGCATTGGGAGGAAAATCTAATCGAAAAGAGAAAAGAGAAAGTAGAACGTTAGTTAATACTACAGAACAAGCAGAAATACCAATGAATGTTGAATTGGAGGAAATACAGAAGGACACACACGTACCCACGCAGATGCATGCAGAAGCACACACGCACACACACACCACACACGTACACTCACACATGCATACACACACACGCACACACAAACATGGACACACACACACACACATGCATAGGCTCACACAAGGCTCACACATGTATGCACATACATGTATGCACACACACATACTTAAACATGCACACATGCACACCTGCACACTCGCACACACACACACACACACACACACACATACACACACACACATGTGGAAAAATACACATACACACACACACACATGGGAATATACACACAATGCACACGCACACATGACCGAGGTGCTTGAGAGGCAGACAATTAAAGAAATACAGACACATTGACAAACATACACATAGACAGACAAGCAAATAGACGTATTGGAATACATCAGAATGTGTTGTCTTTTTGACACATTTGGTATTTCAAGAACAGTACAGATTGAATTTTCCTTTTTTGGGGGAAAGAGCAATAAAAGATTATTATCTCTCTGAAAAATGTACGGTATTAAAAATAAGATCCTACAAAGTATAATCTTATCATTATCATTTTCTTCAGGTATTACCTTTGAAGTACTCAAGGTCAACAGGTGTGTCAAAAACTATGAATAGCATCTTTAAACACTTTACCATAAAAAACTCCCTTTCCTAATCAGACGTTTTACGTTATAAGGCATTAGCAATAATCCCATCCGTCCATCCGGTCCTCATCTGTAATCCATCATCTGCGGATAATGAGATGAAGTCATCTGGAATAATGAGCCACTCACAGATGTCTAGTAGATGGTCCCTCAGGGGGATGATGCGCCCTTATATCTCAGATATTGATCTCCTTACAACTACACTACTGTTATTATAATAGTTACTATGGCTACAGCTGCGGGAAGATTGGATTTATTGTTGAGTGAATCTGATCAGAGATTTCAAATCAGGGGCTCGTAATTTTTTTGTCCGAATATGGGAAATTGAAAATGTGATGGATTAACCTGGTCTACGTTAGGCGTTTCTTTTCTGCGGGCTGTCAACAAATTTCAAGAGAGAAAAAAAACATCATTTTCCCCAGCCAATCAGTGACTGATTAAGATCAAAGTCTTTGTTTGATCGTTTATTCAGATCAAATAGATCAGTTCGAAAATGTAAGTTATTTGTCTAATTGTTCTGATCTTTAAATAACTAATTAGACAACAAAACAATTTCCAATATCAAAAATTATTACAGGACTTGAACTCAAAACAACTTATCATGAGTCGAAAGTTATAATCATTACAGTGGCGATCCAAGATTTCCCAGAAGGGAGCGCCAACCCCTAACATACTATTTGTCCAATTTTTCACAAAACCTCATGAAAATGAATAACTTTTGGCCAAGAGGGGAGCGCGCGTCCCTTGCGCCCCCAGATCCGCCAATGCATTAAACTACGGAGTCATGCTTCGCTGGTTTTGGTTAAAATCAGCCGATTCATTCAATTTGACGGAATCAATTACCAAATACGGTAAAGACCATTGTTTAAAATTGCCTTTTTTGGAAATCATATGTATCGAAATGAAAATTGGACTTTATGACCGGAAATGAAAGGAATTGTAATTATGAGACGTCAAGGGTGTCATTAAAGTCTATGAGCATGGTGAAGTACATTTCATAGACACAAATTTTATTGAATAACTTGATTTTGAATGGCACAGGTAAAACAAAGTTGGCAATATTGTACTGTTGGGTGTTTGTGAAAAACTCGAATGATGTCAGCCGTTTCCTTCTCTGCATGTACAGTAAATGAAAACTCAAAAGTTAATAAATTCAAATTTGTAATTTCTATAGCTGTGATGTCATCTCTCACAGCATGTCAATTTGAGGAAATGATTCTAAGGTTACCAGGGAGTTGATTGGTTGTTGTTACAATTATTGTTTTGAAGGAATTTTGTTTGAATACAGGTTGGGCACGGTTAATTCGAACACGGTTAATTCAAAGTTCCACATAATTCAAATTATTTCCCCACACATTCTCTTCTTATTTAATGTTAAATTGCACTGTTAATTCAAATTCCTCCTATTTCGAAGGAAAACCTTGCCGACGAATCAGTTCGAATTAACCGTGCTCAACCTGTACTTCCCAGGTGGTGAAATGATCAATTCTAAATGTACACATACCACTGTAAATTAACCCCCCCACCCCTTCCACCTCCAAATTGTTATTCTATGAGTTCATGTGGCAAAAGGAATGGAAAGATAAAAGTTTTCATTATTTGCAAGAATAGATATGTACCATTCTACACAGAGTAATATGAATCTGACTAGTGACAAAAGGAGCCTACTTTTTCCATTGTGCCGAAAATGGACATTTTCAATTTTATTACATCTAACCCTGCTGTGTTAAAGACTGATATGTTCATAGTTGTGGTGCTGACAGTAACTAAAGTTAAAGACTGATGAGTGAATGGTAATACTGCTGACAGTAACTAAAGCTAAAGACTGATGAGTGAATGGCAATACTGCTGACAGTAATGCTCTCACGACACGCAATCTGTCTAATTGTTACAGTGTTACACGGAGAAAACAATCAGCGAGTAAAGTGAACGAACAATTCATTGTCTGACACTGAATCACTCAATACAGGGCCACCAATCTGTGTTGCTTAATCTAACATTCTGAATGATAAAGGGAAGAGTCTATCAAGTGATTTAGGTTTAATCTGATGGTTTCCAAGTTGACTGCTGTTTGGAATAAAGTTAGTGTAGCAATCGCTGATGCATTGGTGCGAATTGAATTGGTATTGGAAATAGATGTAATTGACAGTGATTGATTAATTGAAATTGATATGAGTTTTAATTCGGTCTGCAAACTGTATAATGTCATTCATGGTGTAGTAGAGTGTTCAGTGTTTTGATGCAGCCTGTATTTACATAGGTTGTTCATGGTGTAGTACAGTATGTAGCGCATGATAGAGTGTGTAGTGTATTAATGCAGACTGTTCTAATTGAATTGAAAATACAGGAGTCTGTGCAGACTGCAGACTGCAAGATGTAATTGATAGTATAATGTGGTGTGTAGTGTATTGATGCAAGTGTAGTGTATTGATGCAGACTGTATTGTATGAGATGTAATTGGTAGTGTAGTAGAGTATGTGGTGTATTGATGCAGACTGTATTGGTATGAGATGTAATTGATAGTGTAGTGGAGTGTGTAGTATATTGATGCAGACTGTATTGGTATGAGGTGTAATTGATAGTGTAGTGGAGTATGTAGTGTATTGATGCAGACTGTATTGGTATGAGATGTAATTGATAGTGTAGTGGAGTGTGTAGTGTATTGATGCAGACTGTAATAGTATAAGATGTAATTGATAGTGCAGTAGAGTGTGTAGTGTATTGATGCAGACTGTATTGGTATCAGATGTAATTGGTGGTGTAGTGGAGTGTGTAGTGTATTGATGCATACTGTATTGGTATAAGATGTAATTGATAGTGTAGTAGAGGGTGTAGTATATTGATGCATACTGTATTGGTATGAGATGTAATTGGTGGTGTAGTGGAGTGTGTAGTGTATTGATGCAGACTGTATTGGTATGAGATGTAATTGATAGTGTAGTAGACTGAGTTGTACCCGTCAGTCAATGATGTATTTAATCCATAATAATTATCCGGCCGGTTTAACACAATGGACAGAATCCGATTGTAATCACAAGAGGCGTAAGCTGACAACAGAAGCATTGGCAGCAAGGTCTAGTAGAATGAACGATTTAATTCCTGAAGGAAAATATTGTAATTGACACCTAAGACTGGAACAGTCGCTTACATTCCCTGACATTTTCATTGATAGATGTAGTGGTAATTGATAAACTGGCAGAGACCCTACTTTCAGTCCAGAATGTGGAGAAGTGAACATAACTTGCTTTCATTGCGTTAAAGCTGTAACTGCGCCTCCATCGCGTGTAGATCTATATTAGGCACATTCAGTTGCGGCTCCCACACAGAGTGGATTATCCATCAGGGAGTGGATTATCCATCGGAGAGTGGATTATCACTGTATCTATGCGGATTATCGTAACAGCTCCTGATCTGCGGATATTGCTTCCATATACGGAAATATCTACCGTTTAACAGGTCAGTTGTTTTTGTTGATTGTTGATCTGTTGGTTGTGATGATTCGTACAGATATCATTATTAACAATAACGTTATTGTGTTGGTTGATTCTGTGGAATCCGGGGATGGATACTCATTGGACGCAATGCCATTGATCAACAGCTTCGTTGATGAAAACGGCTAAAATAAAGCGTTGGGAAATATGAAACGTTCTGTTGAGCAAGCAATAAAAACAAAAATTGGAAATTGTGACTGGCAAGGAGAATAATAGTGCTTCCTCCAGCCAGTATCTTTAGTTGATACTGTTTTCCAGAGTCAATCACTATTTACCAAATCACTGTCTTTCAGTAAAAACGTTACTTTCTCCCATAAATATAAAAACTTCATTGTAACAGACACGTAATAACTCGATGCTGTTGTCATGGTAACTGTTACACATTTAAATGACCATTTAAAGCTCAAAAAGACATGTGACCAATCAACCTTGTCCGAGCATTAAAGAGAAAGGTCTTTTGATTTCTGATAATTTGCTTGGTTCAATATTTAAACACATCACAGAGAACTGACGTTTTTAACCATGTCGGGTGTCGTCATTTTCAATTTCTATTTTTGATTATTAGCTGAAACAGATCTTGAAAAACGAAAGCTTAAAACGGATAATTAAGTTACACATTTCAGTTTTCCCAACTTTTGATCAGAAAATTTATCTACAGTAATTCAACTACTTAGACAAAAAAATGAAATGAAAAAGACCTTTTTGAGATTTGAACCCTTAATCTACTGATCCACAGTCAGGCTTGCTAACCATTACACCAATCAGCAGTTTTCAGTACCTTAGAGTCACGCTTGAATGGTTCCAGTTGAATTCAGTTAATTCATTTCATTTAATGAATCTGATAAAAAGTTCGGAAAACACGATTGTTTCAATCAAATTGCATGAGGTCAGCCCATTTTCCGGTTATCATTTTGCGCACACACAAGTATATCCAAGCAGGATCACAATAAAAGATTCCATCGTACATATTGGTAGGAAAATAATATCAATATAACCGGCACCTCACGGTGGGAGGTATTTATAACTTGATCCCTCCAAGGCTCAATAAACGTTACGATTAAACCGATGAGTTAAACGACAGTAGCGTAATTCAACGTATTCAGCGGATTGACACCAACGTCGTTAATCACCGCAGAATCCAATAAACGGACTGGATCAGTAATGAGACGGATAATCCGCGGATTATCTACGGGAGGTCCACACACACAAGGTGTAATCTCAGGGTGGTGGAGCTGTGCCGGGTTGATTCAATGAGACGGATAATCCGTGGATTATCTACAGGAGGTCCACACACACACAGACAGTGTGTAATCTCAGGGTGTGGGAGCTGTTGGTTGATTTCAGTGTTTAATTCTAGGACTTTCTTTTTTTTATCTGCAGGGGAGTACTCAGGTCCGGTCCCCCGGGGGGGTACTCAGGTCCGGTCCCCAGGGGGGTACTCAGGTCTGGTCCTGGGGGGTACTCAGTCCTGGGGGGGTGCTTGGTCCTGGGGGGTATTCGGTCCTGGGGG